>JAOVVH010164193.1:0-11289 GCA_028566435.1 Scorpiodoras heckelii | reverse complement strand
ATACTATGCTGTCATTGCCACATCTCTACATGAATATAAATCATAAATTTTTCAGTAGTACTCTAGTACTCTCTCTGAGTGTACTGTAGTAAGACATACAATGTATGTCCCCCCCCCAAAACACAAGTCAGTCTGCATTCTCTGCATGATGCACCAGCACCAGTGCATGCTGATTGGTTAGGACTGCAAACATAAACCAAACACAGTTACCTACAGTAAATAACAGTGAATCAAAATAAAATTATTTTTATTTTACCTCGAATATTGAAGACTATAGCAGGGAGCAGAGCGTTCTCATACAAAGCCCCACAGTTATGGAACAGCTTTCCAATTTGTGTTTGGGACACACTCTCACTGTTTATGTCTATGCTGAAAACTGATTTATTAATCAAGCCTTTTGTCACCAAGAGGCACAGTTTAAAGATACTCTTAGAAACTATAAACTTTCCTTTTCAACTGATATAAGCAGCCTTCCTATGCTGATAAGTACTAATTGCCATGAACAGTTTTTAACTTTATCAGTCAAATCTCCATCAGGGAGCAGTCTATAACTTCAACAGTGTTGACTTCATGTTACATTTTCAATCAGTTTACTGGTTACAATTGCAGTTTTTGTTTAATTATATAGCACTCAGTTATAGAGGAGATTATCCACTGTCACCCAGATGAGGATGGGTTTGTGTCTGGTTCCTCTCAAGGTTTCTTCCTCTTAACATTTGAGGGAGTTTTTCCCTTGCCACTGTCACCCTGGATTGCTCATTAGGGATAACAGTTAGGGACAAAACCTATAATCTATGTCTGAATTTTATGTCTTTGTAAAGCTGCTTTGAGACAATGTCTATTGTTAAAAGCACTTTAGAAATAAAATTAAACTGAACTGAAATTGAATAATGATCAATGGATCTGACTTCTTCAGGTAGCCATGTTCCTATATCTCTGCATCCACATGTCTGATCAACCTGAAATTTGGCATACTGCATCTTTGTGTGAGATGATAAGTGGAAAATTGTGGACGACCTGATTTGTTAAACAGTGTGACCACTAATAACAAATCAGTATTCAGCAGGATTTTAACACTCGTAATTTGTCCACGGGGGGACTTTCTATTAATTTCTAAAGTTTCATAATAATCAGCCAATGGGGGGCACTATTGTATCCAACCTTTAAATCAAGCATATCTCACGCTACATTAGACCTGTATGAATGGACCTTGATTGTTATCTTACACAGCAGAGTCTGTAACTTTTCAATTGCATGTGTTTTCAAAAAATGTATAGTATTTCCTCATTGGCCAGTTGTTTGAAACGATCACTTTTGAACTAGTCCTAGGATTTTCATCCAATCACCTCAAAATTGATCTTGCTGCAATCAGTAGAACCTTTTAAGTAAATAATGGTCAAAAACAAAAATCTTCTCTAAAATTTGCACATTTTATTTAAACAGCTGCCAGTCATGAACCTATTTTGACAAAATGTCATGTCTGACTTGCAGATATGATTCAGAGGTGGCTTGTCCATTTGTCAAGCCTTATATCACCAAGCACAATGTAGATGTTCTGTGGAGTTATGAATCACGCTTCTCTGTCTGGCAGTTTAATGGATGAGTCTGGTTTTGGTGAATGCCAGGAGAACATTACCTGCCTGACTGTATTGTGCCAGCTGTAAAGTTTGGTGGAGGTAGGATAATGCTATGAGGTTATTCTTCAGGGGTTGGTCAAGGCCCCTTAGTTCCAGACATTTTGGACAATTGTATGCTTCCAACTTTGTGGGAACAGTTTGGGAAGGCCCTAATCTGTTCCTGCATGACTATGCCCCAGTGCACAAATCAAGGTCCATAAAAGCACAGTTAGTTGAGTTTGGTGTGGATGAACTTGACTGGCCCTCACAGAGCCCTGATCTCAACCTCATCAGACACATTTGGGATGAACTAGAATGGAGATTTCGAGCCAGGCCCTACATTTGTGTGTCACCTCACAAATACCCTTCTGGATGAAAGGGCAAAAATTCTCACAGACACACTGCAAAATCTTGAATACACTCCATATTAATGCCTATGGATTTAGAAAGGAATGTCATAATGTAAATAACAATTCTGTTTAAAGATCAGGCATTAACTTAGTCTAATCCCATTTTGTCCTCAGACATCAGCTATGTGATTCACATGGTGATTTAGCAGTGCATAGCCAGATGTTGGCAGGGCCACAGATGCCAATTACCTTGAAGATTCAGGCAAAAATAGCACCAATAGCATGTTCCAACAGGTGGAAAGAGATGCTGATCCAGTTACCTTTGTTGTGTACAACATTCAATTGATGGAAATGTGGCATTCAGGTCTCTGCTATGATCTCACATTTAATAAAAAACTTGGTAGGTTTAAAAAAAGGTTGAAGATTGAGCTTTGCACTGTAGACTTCAGCTTATACCATAGACTGATAGAGCACAATTCATGAGTATACTATAGACAGCCTCTATACAATATTATATTCAAAATGCCAATGCCATATTGCAAACAGTTGCATTTTTTTCTTATTGGCAAAATCTTGTATATTTAACTAAAATAATATGCAACCACTTGGATGTGGCATGTTGAATCTAAAGACTAACATTCTGCAGTACAATTTATCACAGTAACAAGTGGCCATCTGTTGTATTTGTGTACTGCAATTCTGTTGGTCAATCCTTTAACCAAGTCTCGGTTCCGCTGCATGCGGTATATTCAAATATGTGTATCTGTAAATGATTAATTATATAAGCTGCAAATTACTGAACAAACTGTAGCGTTCTATAGCCCAGCTGTCTCCAGATTCTCATCAAAAGGGAATGAAACAAATGTCTGCCTCAGAATCTCCTTGCAGACATTCCTTCCATTGGCATGGCTTTATTTCCTGTTCTCTGCCACTGTGCCAACATCTTTTAAGGAAACATGCATTCATCTGCACAGAAAATGCCTTTACTCTGTGTCTAACATGTAAATAAAACAAGAACAGTTTGTATGAAGGGCGTCTACATAACACATTCACAGTGTACTGTATATTTCAATTTCTAAACAAATCTTTATTCATATTTTACATGAAAAATTGGACACATTACTGCTTCAACCCCACATTAAAAGGCTTCCCCCACATTACAGGTGTATATAAATATTATTCTTAATGAAACTTAAAACATGAAATTAGAACATGCAAAAATGATGTGTTTTTTCTCCTTTAATTAATCTATCAGATTATAGCGCATTTTGTTTGGATTTTATTTATAAAATCCAAAGTATCCTATTCATTTGATATTTCCTTATATTCTGGGAATGGCTAACTCTAACACACAGTAAATTAACAATCCAAAATTGCAACAGCTAATCTGAGAACACAGCAATAAAACTAAAAACACAGCATCAAATTTGGGAATGCAAAAACAATGCCAAAAAGTATAACAGGAAATTTGGAAGCACAAAACTAAGACACAAAACACAACACCATAAATGGAAATTGTAGGTCCTTATTGAGCATCATATGCTCATTGTTAATATGCTACAGCACACATAAGCCTGAGAGAGTGAGGAGGCATGCCGTGCCACGGTCTACCACCAGGGGGCTGCAGCGTCGTGGTGCTTGCATTGGGAGGACTCGAACTCCCAGCAAGCCTAGAGGCAATCAAGGTTGACAGGAGACATCTGCTCCCTACCCTGCTTAAAGGGGTTCTTGAGCGGTGCCTCTTGTCGCACCTTTGTCTAGGTATGGTAAGTGGGCATGTGTTACCTTAGAATGTCTGATGTGACACCTAGTACCGTTATGTGCAAAATAACAGCAGTGTAACATCACTAATGTGTTTAATTACTGATTTTGGCAGAAAGGATAATACAACATGGGAAAAAATTCATGACTAGGTGAAGCCAAGTAATGGGCAACCAACAGAATCAACAGCCATGACATGCATGCTGCTAATTGGGTGTAATTGATCCATTTAATGAAAGGGGTGTGTTCAAATTAATAGCATTGTGGAGTTTAATTAGTGAGATCATTCATTCTGTGAAGAATCAGGTGTTAATTATGGCCCTTGTTTAAAGAAGTAGGGCAGCAAATGTTGTACCTGCTGGTTTTAGCCCTTGCTCAGTGACTAAAATGAATCATTCCAGACAAGCAAAAGAACTTTGATTAAATATTTGACTGGAGATGGGAAAACATGTAGAAAAGTGCAGAAAATAACTGGCTGCCCAGTTAAATGATCGCTACTCAGCTAAAAATGGCAAACAAAACCAGAAACACGTGGTAGGAAAAGAAATACTACCATCCGCGTAGAGCATAGAATAACAAGAATGTCAAAGAAGCATACAAAGGTCAGCTCCAAGGAAATCAAAGAAGATCTTCAGTTACCTGTGAGTACTGCAACAATCAGAAGATGCCTACGTGAAGCCCATAAACACTGAATTCAAGCCACAGTACACTGTGAACTCTGTAAAACATGGAGGTGCAAGCATAATGGTTTGGGGATGTTTCTCATACTTTGGAGTCGGGCCCATTTATTGCATACCAGGCACCATGGACCAGATTGAAGATATCACAATACTGGAAGAGTTAATGTTGGCCTATGCTGAAGAAGAAATGTCCTTGAAATGGGTGTTTCAGCAGGACAACGACCCCAAACACACCAGCAAGCGGGAAACATCCTGGTTCCAGACCAACAAGATTGATGTTATGAAGTGGCCAGAACAATCCCCAGACCTCAATCCCATTGAGAATTTGTGGAATGACATCAAAAATGCTGTTTTTGATGCAAAACCCCAGAATGCAGAAGAACTGTTTAGTCTAGTCAGCTTGGGCTGGAATATCTGTTCGCAGGTGTCAGATGTTAGTTGACTCCATGCCACACAGATGTAAAGTAGTTATCAGAAATAAAGGTTATACAACTAAATATTAGTTTGGTGATTAACAGAAAAGCTAAATCTGTAAACAAATTTCAGTTTATTCTGTAAATATGAGTTTGTAAATGAAAATGCAGACACTGCTATTTTTTGAACAGCTTATTATTATTTTTTCTTCATTTTCAGTTTAAAAATTTATATTTTGTTCAAGTTTTCATTTGGAATTGAATGTGCAGTGCTCCCAGTACTTTGTGTAAATGAAAATAAATAATATTATGAGGATTGAGCATTTTCCTCATTTGTTTTAAACACTTCTATTATTTTGCACATAAGTGTATATCTCACCTAATCTTCAGATCTTTTAAAATTTACTTTTAAACAGATGTTTATTTTGGAACATATATTGTGAAGTTTATTATGTATCTGTGTCCCCCATTCTTGCTGCCAGATCCTTTAAGTATGTTATACTATAATGGGTCTGTTTAAAGGTTGGATTTTGCAATTGGTGGTCAGGATCTCTGTTCTTCTCCAGGCTAATTGGTTAGCCATTTCATTCCCTGTGATCCCACAATGTCCTAGTATCCAGTCTGGCCTGGTCACAGGATTCCATTGCTTTCAAACAGACCATTGAATCGGAGCATATTATTGCCTTGGTTTGTTGGGTGGTTTCCAGAAATTCCAAAGCCGTTTGTAGAGCATGGATCTCAGCTGAGTATACTGAGCTGTGCTGTGGTAGCATTGCCTTATGTGTGTACCTGTTGGTAATTATGGTCACTGATATTTGGTTCAAAGTTTTTAATTCATCTGTGCATATCAAGATATGGGTTGGAAACTTCTCTCTGATGTTGTAAAAGTCTTGCTGGCATGTGTTAGGGTGGGTGGAAGATCTTTTGTTTTAGACCATATCCAGGAGGACATCTGGTTTCGGGAGCTTACAGGGCGTGTAACAAGGAAGGAGGATAAACTCGGTGCTCCGTTTGGTACTGGCCAGTATCTTTATAATGTTCAGTCTTTTAAGGCATTCATTCTTCAAAGCTTGAATTCGTGGGTTTGTTGTCGAGTTTGTTGTCAAGGATCAGGCCCAAAATTTTGTTTCCTCAACCACCTTCATGTGTTATGCATGTTGTTTTACTGTTTGAAGGTCTGAAGCTGTTGGAGGTGGCCCATTGTTGTATTTAATTAATACTTGATTGGAGTTTTTTTCCAAATGAGTTAATACACTATACAGACAAAAGTGTTCAGACACATCTCTTAATCAATGAATTCAGATGTTTTATCCCTCTGCCACAGGTCTATAAAATCAAGCGCCTGTGGTCTGCCTTTACAAACATTTGTGAAAGAATGGGTCTTTGGCAGCAGGCGCAGGATCTGACACTGGGAGACAGAGCCAGGAGGGGCAGGAAAGGTGAGCACCTGCACCTGCTCCTTATTTCCTGAGCCCAATTGCCTTTTGTCTCTCTCCCTCTGTGTGTGGGTTCGGGTGTGCATATGTGAGTGTGTAGTGAGCAAGGAATTAAAGGGAAGTGGGGTAGAGCACACGAGACAGCCGCGATGAGAGAGAGAGCTGAGTGGAAGCTTACGTCCAAGTTCAAGACTGAAAAGCTGATATTTGTGTGGTGAAAATAAAGACCCCCTTTTTTGTTCTCCCAACCTGCCTCCCAACCATAATTGTTTGCTACGCTGGTGCCAAAATCTGGGAGATCAACCTGCGGCGGCGGTTAGTCCCGGCCTCTCCCATCCACTAATCCTGGGTGCCAATTGGCCAGGATTTAATAAACTGCTGAGGGGAATTTGCATGGACGGGTGCTGAACAAAAGGAGCGCAGCATAGGATGTGTGCAGCACTGGTGGGAGAAGGGAAGTTTCCCTCGTCGATGTCAGCTCAGAAGTCAAACCGACATGGAGGCAGAGGCAGAGGCGGGGCCTACCCCCTCCCCCGGGAATTCCCCGTTTTCTTATTATTTAAGATATACTGTATAGAGTGATGCAGGACACTCACACACAGGAAGTTACCACCCAGTTCTTGGCGCCTATAAGCTGTTGGGAAATGTTATTCCAGATGGCTCTTTATAACCCTAGGGCAAGACATTTAGGATAGGATAAAACACTTTTCCATCTCATGGCCTGCTTCTATTGGCCAGGCATTTGTGGGGATGTTCACAGGTCCGGTGCGACATGTCATGAATGTCAGCTAGTGAATCCTCCAGCCACCCCAAAAGCGCCATTAAGCCAAATTTACCACATCAACCTTCTAAAACCGTGGAGGGAGACCATGGTGGTTCCCTAGAGGGACGAGTTGGGACCAGAACTAAATTCATTTTGATCCCGATTGACAGACACCTCTCCTAATCCCAGGCCGCAGATTTTGTGCAGATCCAGGGGAAGTTCTCTGACGTGTTCTCTGCTCTACCAGGGTGCACTGACCTCCTAGAACTCCACATTGAGATACCCCCAGGTGTTGGTGGTTTGTATTGTCTCCCCGGCTTAAGTTGGGCAGAGCGGGTTTGTGGTATCTGGCGGGATCTGGCAACGGGAGACAGAACCAGGAGCGGCAGAGAAGGTGAACACCTGCTCCTTATTTAATGAGCCTAATTGCCTTTTGTCTCTCTCCCTCGGTGAGTGTGTGTGCGCACATGTATGAGTGTGTAGTGAGCAAGGAATTAATGATGAGAGAGAAAGAGCTGGCTCTTTTTGAGTTCTCCCAATCTGTCTCCCGACCGTAATTATATGCTACAGGGTCATTCTAAGGTGCTCACTGAAATCAAGTGTGGTACTGTAATAGAATGCCACCATTGCCACAAGTCAGATTATGAAATTTCTACCCTCCTGGATATTCCGCAATCAATTGTGAGTGGTATTATTGAAATGCGGAAGCATTTAGGAACAACAGCAGCTCATCCACGAAGTGGCAGACAATGTAAAGTTACACATCCATGGCATGGATTTCCATGAATGAGCATCTGCACACATGCCTTACATCACCAAGCACAATGCCAAGCATCGGATGGAGTGGTATAAAGCACATAGCCACTGGACTCTGGAGCAGTGGGTACATGTTCTGTGGAGTTATGAATCACTCTTCTCTGTCTGGCAGTCTAATGGATGTCTGGGTTTCGTGAATGCCAGGAGAAAGTTGCCTGGCTGACTGCATTGTGCCAACTGTAAAAGTTTGGTGAAGGTAGGATAATGCTATGGGGTTGTTTTTCAGGGTGTGGTCAAGGCCCCTTAGTTCCAGTGAAGGGAAATCTTAAAGCCTCAGCATATCAAGACATGTTGGACAATTGTATGCTTCCAACTTTGTGGGAACAATTTGGGGAAGGCCCTTATCTGTTCCTGCATGACTGTGCCCCAGTGCACAAATCAAGGTCGTTAAAGGCACAGTTGGGTGAGTTTGGTGTGGACGAACTTAACTGGCCTGCACAGAGTCCTGATCTCAACCCCATCTAACACCCTTGAGATGAACTAGGATGGAGGTTGGGAGCCAGGTCTTCTTGTTCTACAGCAGTGTCTGACCTCACAAATTCACTTCAGGATTAATGGGCATAAATTCCCACAGACACACTGCAAAATCTTGTAGAAAGCCTTCTCAGATGAGTGGAAGGTGTTATATCTGCAAAGGGGGTGGGGGATCCTCTCCATATTAATGCCTATGAATTTAGAATGGAATGTCATAAAAGCTCCTGTAGATATGACATATAGGTGTCCAAAAACTTTTTGCGTAGGTCATCAACATATAGGCCCCATACCGCCATGTGTGTTGTTTATTCACTATTCTTTCCATTGTTTTGCTTCTTGCCTTGCTTCCTTCTTGAGGGTGGTATTTTACCCATCTTCCAGATATAGTTGAAGGTTTCTAGCAGATTTTACAAAGATTCAGGTGTTTTAGCATTTGGTAGTGTATGTTATCTCGACCTGTGGCTGTGTTGTGGGCTTTCTCTAGGGACAATCGTAGTTCTTCCTGAGTGAACTGCTAGTTATATAGCACTAGATTATTGGAAGAGAAATCAATCTTATTTTTTTCCTCCCATGCTCTGACTTAGCTGAAATCAGGGGTATCATTTTTGTCCAGTGATATCTGTTCAAAAGTTTCACATAGCCATTCTGCTAGTAGCAGCATTTCCTCTCCATATTTTACTGGGTGGCATGTTAACTGTTTTTTTTTTTTATTGATCTATGCTTTCCGGCTTTGTTTCTTGTCAATATTGACTGTTTTGCATGCTTTAGCTCTCACAGATTGTAAGTTATATATGTTCTTTGTGGTTCAGTGAAAGCAGAATACTAAAATAATCCTAATGTGCAGATACTTAGAGGTGAATTAATTTTGTCTAATCTCTGACATATGGCAGTAATTCTGTTTGTTGTTCTAAACCAGCAGCAGCCTGTTGTAGACTACATATTCTTTTAATAACTGAGGCATAGGAATTTGGATTGGCCTCTTCAGACAACCGTTTAATCAATAGTTCATTTAGCACAAATACAGTACACACATACACAGGCTTAGTTATACAATAAGATCTAATGTGCTGGTCACTTTGCCTCTTGCTGTCTCTCTCACTTGCTTTCTCTCCCATCTTTTTGTCTTATGCACATGCAGTTGTGCATTTCATCACTGTTGGTGCAGGAGCAGCATAAGAGTTAGCTGGTTTGATTTATTTGTGTTGTTAAGGAAAAGCATGTCTGACATACAGACACATTATTGATCATACCCTCATAGGAAGGGGATAAGTGGGTGTGTTGTGGAAATGGCTATTGCTCTAGATCTAACTAATCAATCTAAGTACAAATTTAACTTTTCGATCAATTCCAAGAGCTTTATCATATATCACAACCTGCATGTTTGCATGTAAACAGATCTGCACACAACTGAGAGAGTAAGTGTATATTTATATATTTGTGGATGTAGAAGGTGAGGTCATGAGGCCTAAATAACAATTATGTGGTCCACACCAAATTCAGTGAAAAAACAATGGTCAGAAGACCAAAATAACTGATTTAAAAAAATCTGGAGGACCATACCAAGCTGAGACAAACACACACACACACACACCAATCAGCCATAACATTAAAGTGAATAACAGTGAATATCTCATTACAATGGCAGCTGTTAAGGGGTTAGATATAGTAGGCAGCAAGTAAACAGAAGTGCAAGGATTTGAGTGACTGTGACAAGGGCCAAATTGTGAAGGCTAGACAACTGGGTCAAAGCATTTCCAAAACAGCAGGTATTGTGGGGATGATGCCTAACCTGCATGGTCTGATCCAACAAAAGAGCTACTGTAGCACAAATTGGCAAAAAAGTTAATGCTGGCTATGATAAAAAAAAAAAAAAGTTGACAGAATACATGCACTGCAGCTTGAATAGTTGCATATCAGTCAGATTGCCCATGCTGAGCCCTGTCAACCAGTAAAAGCACCTGTAATGGGCATGTGAGCATCAGAAATGGACCATAGAGCAATAGAAGACCTATCACTTTTTCTTTTTATTCAAGTGGATGGCCAGGTGTGAATGTGTCTCTATCCAAGCCGGTAGAGGCAGTGTGATGCTCTGGGCAATGTTTGTCTGGTAAACCTTGGATCCTAGCATTTATGTGTGGATATTACTTTGGCACATACCAACTGCATAAACATTGTTGCATACAGCATATATCCCTTCATGACAACAGCATTCCCTAATAGCAGTGGCCTCTTTTAGCAGTATAATATGCCCTTCTACACTGCAAAAATGGTTTAAAAATATCTTGAGCACACCATCAGAGGTCTTATGGAGTCCATGGCTCAATGGCGAAGCTGTTTTTTGTGGCACAAGTGGGACCTACACAATATTAAGCAGCTAGTCTTAATGTTATGTTCCCCTCAAAGTTTGCAGGGGGATAAGAATTCTCCCCCAATAATTCCTGCTTACAGCACCCTTGTGAATTCATTTTTAACAGTGTGATGTGTTTTGATTTGTTTTCTTTAGATTTGGCCAAAATTATTCTTAATTTTAATTAACATTATTTTTATTCAGCCATAAAAGAATTATGCTTGGGTACTGTGGCAGGAGGAAGGTGGAGTTGCTGGTTCAGTGGAGTTCATGCTAGGTACCTCTCCCGCTTCCCAGATATTGCTGATTGATGGGGGAGCAACACCTGCAGTATACATGCTCAGCTCTCACCAGCATGGTAGAGAAGATGCCCACCTCCCTGCCACAGAGTGAGAGCTGTAAGCGGGACTGTTAAATAATATTCATTCATTCATTATCTTAACCACTTATTCCTGTCCCCAGGGTTATGGGAGAGCTGCTGCCTAGCTGGTGGCATAGGACGCAAGGCAGGATCAACCCTAGACAGGGCGCCAATCCATCGTAGGGCACACACACTCACACATACACTAGGGGCACTTTAGAGACACCAATTAACCTAATATGCATGTCTTTGGACTGTGGGAGGAAACCGGA
>JAOVVH010164176.1:0-11291 GCA_028566435.1 Scorpiodoras heckelii | reverse complement strand
ACTGTAGATTCAATATCGATTACATAAAGGTCAAAAGCGATGGCAAGGAAGGAAACTTCACTGAGGCAGAAGAGAAGTACGGGGTGAAGTGCGCTCTGTTTTATCAGCCAAAGAGTAATTTACATTTTACATTCATTCTTTAATAATAATAATAATAATAATAATAATAATAATAGATCAGCTATAAATACTCAAATACAGGGCACATATTTAACATGTAACAAACCTTTTCATATTTCATATACATTCTTGTGCATTGTGCAGTGTTAAATTGAATCACTGATGTATTCCTGGTTAAAACAAACAGCTCTATTTAGACGCTGAAGCCTTTTTTATGCTCTCGGTGTCTATCACTGCGATAGCTACACCTGTTTACTGTGACGGGGGAAATAATGTGAACCAAATGAGTAAGAGGCATCATTAGGCCACATCATTTCTTCCATGAAGGCCTATATAGCATATTTCCTTCCTGTCTGGCCAGTACAAAGTGGGTACTGAAACAATTTTACAGAACAATCAGACTTCTGCCTTTGTATTTCGACATTTGGGTTCTTTGATGTTTTTCCCCCCCTGCTAAAATATCTGTGGTGACATTTTGAAACCGCTTAGAAATGATCTAAATATATCTAGAGCCTCGCTGCTTATAAACGAAGTTACCCTGATTACCCTGAAGTTCATTGAATATTAAGTTAACCGTACAATACACTTAATAAACTTTAAAAAAAAGTAAGTCAACTGCTTACAGTCAAACTTTTGCGTTTTCACTGAACTATCAATATTAAGTCAACCGAACAACATCTGTGTCTTTGAACTTACTATTTTAAGTTAAATAAACAATTTTGTAATTTGGTAAAATGCTTGCCATTCTCTTTTACACTGTGTACAATGCACACATACTGTACATTCAGTATGTTCTTAATAAAGGGATTAAACAGCTTATATAATAACGCGTACATTTCTATCATAACACTGATAAAGTTTTAGCTTTAAGTTTTAAGCTAGCATCATTCTCTCACTCGACAGGAAATACCAGGGAGCACGCCTTACACACATTGCCATGATATAATGATGTACATACGGCATGTACGATGTGTGCACGCCTACAGCATCTGCTCCTATAGTATAGCATAGTCGTATTATTGTGAAGTATTATGGCAGTATGCTTATAGACATTTTGTTTATACGTCAACTAAAATAGTTCAGCCCACACGTTTTAAAATGACAGCAGAGAGAAAAAGTGTCGACCACCGCATCGCATTGCACGTCGGTGGTGATCTTATCCTCACAGCCCTCCTCCTTCTGCGACTTGTTTCAGTCCCAAATTTGGCTCCAGTGCATCACCTCTTTCCAGAGTGGATAAAAATTGCACATTATGCGCCTTTCAAGTTAGCTTTTTCTTCCACTACATATATGTGAGACCTAATACTGGCATTTACACAAGCCTAATGAAATATAATCACTGATTAAAGACTTGGACTGGTTCTCCATTGTAGCCTGATATGTACCTTCTGATCAATGCCTCAGCTGTCCTTACTCTAAAGAACTTTCCATGACTGCTTATATCACATGTAAGTATTACTGCCATGAAAATTAGCTTACTCTCTTTTTTACAGCAAAGGCAGCTTGTTATCTAACGGTCCTAAATTATGTATATTTACATTTTATAATTGGACAGTAAATAAAAATGAGCCACTGTCTGACAGCACATTGCACTTTATCAAGTTCCTCTATTTCCTCTTCCTATAAGGGCTTCACAATGTGCTGTTGCAAAATTACGGATTGTTTTGTGGTATTTTTTTAACGTTCTAGCGTTACCGGTAGGACAGAAATACGCAGAACGCAAATCCATATTATTTGCACGGCTCTTTTAATAATGCCGCAAACTGTGCGATGAATCTTAAAGCATTTGGTCTGAGGATGTCGTGGTGGATGAGTTCATTAGCACACTTGGCCAGGGGAAGTGAGCACCTCCTACGCATGTTATTTCAAGGTATTGACAAGACGCAATGACATCCTCTGCACAGCTTCTGCGCTCTACAAAGGTTACACACCACGGCTGCGCATGCACCAGCGTGCAGTCTTTACCCCAGCCCAGTGCAAGTGGAAAAGCCATGATGTACGGGTCAAGAAAGGAACCCCGCATACACGGCGCCCGCTTGTTTCCACGTTTAACAGCATGTCGGGTACTTTATCAAACTGAGGTGTAAGAGAGAAAGCTTTCAGAAGAACATCCTGCTAGAGGTATGACATTTTAAAACGAAATCCAATCAACAAACATGTTCCTCCTGGACTCTTGCGAGTCCAAGTTGCACTAGACGCTGACGTCAAAGGAACTATAAAAAAAATGATGTCACAAGCGAACTGTTTTTAGCGCAACTGATAAAATAAATCTCATACATGTATGAGTGTATTATTGCGCAAGCAGGTTATTTATGTGTATCACTTTGTCCTCTGTACCTGCAGTTAAAAAAGGAAATAAAGTCATATGATGGCATGCTTTTTACACAGATTGCATCTATAAAACAGTGACTCAGTTCTTACATTTATGACTCCAATAAAAATTCAAATAAACTAATGAATCACAGTTGCTGGATGCCTGATATCTGAGAGGGATGTGGTGAAGAAACCGTATCACCTTTAACTGTACCTGTGTGAAGGATTGTGTGTTTGTCCGTGTGTAAGCTCTTATTTTTAAAATAGATTTGCTCTAAAGCATAATTCAGTAGCTATATCTTTAAACTGATATTAATATTAATATTATTATTATTATTACTATGAGTATTACCATTACAATTACTACAACCATTACTATTACTATTATTATTACCATTACTATTACTAGAACCATTTCTATTACCATTATTATTACTATTACTATTACCATTTCTATTACTATTAAAATTACTTTTACTATTACTCTTACAATCGCTAATACTATTACTATTACCATTACTATTACTATTACTATTACCATTGCTATTACAGTACTATAACCATTACTATTACTAATACTTTTACCATTACTATAACCATTAGTATTACTATTACTACTACTATTAGCATTGCTATTACCATTACTATAACCATTACTATTACTAATACTTTACCATTACTATAATCATTAGTATTACTAATACTTTTACTTTTACTATTACTATTGCTATGACCATTACTATAACCATTACTATTACTAATACTTTTACAATTACTATTATTATTACTACTACTATTACCATTACTATAACCATTACTATTATTATTACTACTGCTATTACTATTACTATTACTACTCCCATTGCTATTACTATTACGATTACCACTGCTATTACCATTACTATTACGATTACTTTTACTATGACCATTAGTGTTCCTATTACTCTAACCATTGCTATTACCATTACTATTACTATTACCATTACTGTTACTATAACTATTACTATTGCTAATAGTATTACTATTCCTATTACTATTACCATTACTATTACTATGACTATTACTATTTATATTACTATTATTTTACTATTACTATCACTATTGCTATCACTAATACTATTATCATTACTATTACTATTACTGTTACTATTACTGAGTAATACTATTGCTATTACTGTTACTGTTATTATTACTATAATCATTGCTACCATTATTACTGTTACCATTACAATTACTACTACTATTACCATTGCTATTACCATTACTAATATTGTTATTATAACCATTACTATTACCATTACTATTACCATTACTAGTGTTATTACTATTACTATGACTACAGTACAGTCTGATTGGTCAGTGGGTCCACATTATTTTGATAATAGTTCTGGTATAAATGAATTTGATGATTATAATGATGCTATCAGTTACCTGTTCATTCACAGAGACTGTATGGCATCGCTCCATATAATCTGAGAGTAATAATGAATTGGTTTATAAAAATTCTTGTCGTCGAACAAAGAAAAGCATATAATCACTGACCTGGTGATTGTTTTGGCAGGAGACCCTTATTTAACATTCATGGAAGGAGTCAGTGGTTTGTAGAAGCTGGTTGTAAGCACTTAGGAACAGTTATGGTGCTTTGCAAAGTTTGCAAAACAAGAAAGCCTCCAGGACCAGGAGGTGTTTACGCTTCATCTGTTAAAATTTCTTTTGCATTTTAAGGCAAAGCATCGGTCATGAATGTGATTAAATCTTAAAGACGGACTGTACATCAGTATAGGCACAATGTGGTACAAATATAAAAAATGAAAAATATCCTTTGGCCATCGTGTCTAGTCACATTGTCAGTAGCATTGTCGTTTTCACTGAACCCCCCCCCCCCCCTTTTTTGTTGCAGATATCCTTCAACAGCCTTACAAAAAAAGTGTGTATGATGCTATAGGATATGTAAGTAGATATTCAGAATGGTTGTTCTTTCTATTCTAGCTTCATTACTCCCATAACAGCAACTAACAACTCTTTGCAGCCAGAGATGATCTGCAAATACTACTAACACTATCATACCAGTGTTGTAATGGGAGCGTTTGGAAAGCTTCACAATGTGCCAATGAATAGATTCTCCTCCACGAATCTGTTTAGATGTGTGTGTTGATTTAGTCAGTTATATCCTGTTGTTCCACCAAGTCAAACAGTCAGCATGTCAACTGACCAGCATGAAAACACAACCTGTTGTTCTCATGCTACTTCAGCAGCTGTAGTTTCATAAGCTTTTCTCTGGCTAATTACATCTGAATTCATACCAAGCCCAAGAAGAAGAAGAAGAAGAAGAAGAAGAAGAAGAAGAAGAAGAAGAAGAAGAAATGGGATGGAGTGGAAAGAATTCATTGCATGGGTAAATATTAAATGGATGGTTGCGAGATAGAGAGAGAGAGAGACAGAGAGACAGACAGAGAGAGAAAGCGAGAGAGAGAGAGTAAAGGGGGTGGACAGGAAGTGCTGTCAGTTTTGAGAGACCAGAAGGGCTGGAAGCCACAGAAGGGCTGGTTTGAGAGACAAAATCTGCTGTCATGGAGAGACAGGAAGTACTGACATACTTGTGTGAATTTGCTTGTTACAGTTGCACTGTTTTTTTACCCTACAGCACACACGTATAGAAGGAATTATTTATTATTGCACCATCCAGTGTCACCTAAATGATTATGGGTTCATCTCAGGGAGTTTTTCCTTTGCCAGCTTTGGCCCCAGATTGCTCATTAGGGGTAACGTTCATACAGATAACGACCACTGACTGGTTACACATCATACTGCACGTTCATCAGTAGCACAAAAGGAACTGGCAGTTGCACTGCTGAGTCACAAGCTAGTCATTTATTTATTTTTCTTTGTCTAACACCATGAACCCATGAAGGACTTGGTAATCAGCCAGCGAGTATCATATGATCCTACACTTATTGCATGTGCTTACGTTTGCTTCTAATGTGGAAAGAGTTTTAGCACACCATGCGTTACTACATACGAGCACCTCTGCATTCATTCATTCATTCATTCATTCATTCATTCTCACATAATCTACAAAGGTTGTAGAATGCGTTCATAAAAACTGAGGAAACTTTAAAATAGTGTGTAAAAATATGTCTTTAATTGCTATTATTATTATTATTATTATTATTATTATTATTATTATTATTTATTAGAGTTTGCTATTGTAATGAATGCTGCCTTCATTTAATATACACCATGTATTTAATATTTGAACTTCATTCACCATGTGAACTCATATTTGAGGTGACGCAGCTGTAATTCATCTCCGTCTGCCTTTATTTCGCTCTTCACGTCTCACCGCGTGGCTCCTGGTTTACATTTCCGTACTGTTAAAGAGTGACACCTGATTCAGCCAATCAGCGTTCACGGCGTTCTGAGGCAGACCAATAGAAATGCAGGGACCACTCGCTGGCGCCCTGGACCGCTCAGGTCATCGTCACGTTCATACTTTTACATGGAGCCCTGGACTTCCATGCACAACAGTCTATAGGCTTTACAAAGTGGTGTGAGGCAGGTAGAAATGCCTTGTTGATGAGTTGACGAGTTCAGAGGAGAACAGCCATCCTGACTGGAGCTCTTAGGAAAACCAGAGTGACGAATGCCCAGGCCCAGTCTTTAGAACAGAGCAGTATGGCGTGAAACATGGTTTGGATGTTCGGAGGCCTCACCGCATTCGTGACCTTTTGTTGGTGGTTTTTCCTGCTTCTTAAGTCTTCCTTGACATTTTACTTGCCTTGAACCTTTGATACCACTGTTATTTCTGGGGAATGTTCAACACCATCTCAGAGTGAGGGATGAATGGACCCCAAGCTGTCGCGCTTCGAATGCACGACTGATCTTCAGACTAGTAGCTGTTTAATGCGAACGCAGAATCTGACAGCTGGAAAGCCTTTCTTTGTCCGATCTGTTGGTTTTTGAGGTAAGCAGGAAGTGTTTCGGGTTTTTACAAATGCAAGCACTTCTAGCAACGTGGCCAGAATGAAGCCCCGTCATGTGAAAGTTTGTCACTGGAGAAAGAGAACATTTACAGGAAGTTAATTTATGCTTCGTATCGCAGGTTCTCTTCTCAGCACTTCTTAGATAAGACAACAACAATAATAATGATAATGATGATAATCAGCATGCAACACTTCTGACCACATCAGCTTTCAGTTTTACTGGGTTGAAGGTCCAAAGTAACCAACATTAGTTCTAACCCAAGCAATGGTCATATACATGTATGAATGTCACATGTCAGCATTGAGCGTTTCCTCAAACGATTTCCCTAAACACTAACCACACGTCACACCGACAGTTTTCTGTGGCCGTGATGCTTAAACAGGCCTCCGGCTCACTGTGGTGTGCACTTCCGTGTTCACGTCATGTGACGGTGTGTCGGCAGCGCCAGCAGAGCACCTTCCCACACAAACACGTTCAAATAAAAAAAAAAAAGGTTTGCCGTGCATAAGACATCGCATTTTTTTTTTCTGATGTACTGGATGTCACATAAAGTTACGACTACTACCGGTTCCTTCGGCGAGTCGTGAACGCGCAGGGATTGTGCACGACGATAAACCCTTTTCTAAATGGCACGGAAACGAATTAGTCATTCCTTTTACGTCTTGACTGTTTGTACACAGGCATGGGTGTACAGAAACTCTACTTATGCTTTATGATCTTGTTATTTTCCTTTCTGCTTCCATTGCTCATCCTCAGTTAGATTTCCTAGACACGTCATGTAGCAGAACAGCCCCAGTTGTGCTTGCTGCTCGTTTCTCAGCTCGCTCCTTTAAACTAAGGGTTGCGTGACAAAAAAAACCACAATAAGAGTTAAGTGATAAGAGGAATGTCGTGCAACTAGACAGAGAAAAGGTATACAGCAGTTCTTATTAAGCATGGAGAGGATATTTAAAGAAATACCACTACATGTTTATCAGTAACACAAAGGCAACTGGTAATCACCCTTCTGAGTCACGTTAGTCATTTATTTGCATTATTAGTCAGTTATATAGTCATTTTTCTTTAGCACTAAATTCAACCCATGAAGGCTACACTTTACAAACTAAAGAGTTTTCATACAGTATATATAAATACGAGCACCTCTGCATTCATTCATTCGTTCATTCATTCGGACGTTAATGTAGGCTGTAGAGAACATTAAAGCTCAACATTAAAGATTCTTGATCAGATACCTTATTGTCGTTATACAAGCAAGTGTTGAATTTAGCAGCAATCTAATCTACCATACAATTACCGAAGTACCAGAAAAACTGGTATACTTGGTAGTTAATACTTGGTAGGTCCCCCACAGGATCTTTTAAATTCATGAATAAATCCAGTCGTTAGAAAAAAACATTACAAACACCTACAAAAGTGTATATCGGGTTTCAAATACGCTGAAGTACCAGAAAAACTGGTGTAGCCGTTAATACTTTTGGTAGGTCCAACAGAGGATCTTGGAGGGGACGTTGCACAGTCCTCACGCTGATGTGAAACGGTTCTCGCCGGCCGACGCTGCTCACGTTCAGCCAGAGTCTTTTTATTGCCACGCCGCTGCCGTACGTTCGAGGTTTTTACCGCAATTCTCGTAGTCACGGTTCACCCGTGAAATGAAATGCTCATACGTGAAGATCCAAACTCTGCTACGACCCATCTCACGAGCTCAAAACTACTAAACCGTGTTGAAAATCATTAAATCGTGACGACTTGGCGTTCTCGCGGCGGAAACAGCTCTAGAAGCTTGCGTAGATGTCTATCGCTTTATATACACACTGGAGGGCGCAAACCGATGACGTGCACGGGTGGTGTTGCTCTGGATTTTGCATAGGCTCCAGTACCAGTTTTTCTGGTACTTCTGTGTCATGATAAGTAACTTACAATTTATGGATTTTGCCTTCATAGTGGAGAGAATTCTCAAAAAAAAAAACAAGTAATATTGTTTTAGTGTAGTATTTTATATTCAAAGCATCACAGTAATGCATATATATATATATACGGTATATATATTGCTGGTTTAATTAGAGAGCAGATTAAGCATAACAATTTAATATTAAACAAGAACACGCAATCTTTTCCATTCTAGATCAGAGAGATTTCTTATGGAACAAATTAAAAACTAATGCAGCAAATTCTACTACAGATGAGTCAGATTCGTATGTCTCAAGTTGGCTAGCAAGCTTCTGTATCCTACGTTACGTTGCGTAATGAGTCAGGAAAAAGGAGCAACTAATTCCAAGTAACTATTCACTTTCCATAACCTCCAAACTCCACGGAACTTGTTTTCCAGGAAATAGCACCATTCTTTATAACCAACCGAAAGTAAAAACAATTAATCTGATTTGGCCGAGGCTGTATACATAACATCCTGTCTGAATTAGGAGTACGAGGTCAAGCACCTGTTCTATAAGAAGTCTATAAGAATTGGATCTTATATCTTTTTATCAAATGATGCTCGCTAGGTTTTCAGCGAAAAGCTTAGGAGTCGGTCAAGAGAGTCCAGCACTTTGTGTTTAGACAAACAGAATTCCTTTCGCAGCGGCTCACCGAAAGCCGGTGAGTTATATTTCACTGACGAATCGAAAGGAATCCCAGATGATGGGCAGCCCAAGAAATTTCCTGCAGGAATAAGGAACATGTGGCGATAAAATCCTCTGCTGCATTCCAGGCGATGAAAACGTGTAAGTGGAGACATCAGGACTCAGACGCAGGATGACCTCAGAATACAGATATTCTTGACCTTCTTGAATATTCGATATTCTAGCTGTGTTATAGGATTTTAGGCTATCCCAGGAGTGTCAAACCCATTTTAGGTCACACTTAGCCAATAATCAGCTTATTAAATCAATAATATCACAATGTTAATTGTGTCACTGTTGAACCATTGATGTCGGTCCTATATTCTGGATTAACACCTAACACTATGCTCAGACCAGTTCCAGTGAACAGGGTGTATATTTAACATGAATAGATTACACCATTCATATGAAATCCTATGGAATTAGATGTACTGATGTCATTACTACATGAGGAATAGCTTCTAAATGCCGAATCTAGGATCTCTGCAGGACCATGTTGCAGTAATCATGCTGGCTTTAGGAGACAGGGCTCTGGTCTTCATCATCAGGCGGTGTAGAGATGTGTCAGAGTGATTCACACTACCGCTTTTTTTCCGCTGAGTACATTGTGCAACCTGGGGCACCTGCTGCTTCAACCAAAACACTGCCCATGGGCTCGACATTGCTCATATGCCACTAGGTCTCTTGTTCAAAATGCGAGTCTCCTAAAAACTATAAACGCACACGTTTCCCGGTTGCATGACATGAAGGCCTTGATCATTCTGAATGTTTAGGTGTACTTAAATATACTTTAGTAAAACAAAGATCCAAACTGGGATGAAACAAGGCAAGAAGTTAGCTTAAACTCAACAGGAGGAAACCTGGAACATGGAACGTCACCAATATGTGAGTGATACATTGAAGGCACAGCTACACAAATGTAATTTATGTGCTTTTTTTAAAAAAAACAACAAAAACCCAAAACTAATCAATTCCTTCCAGGCTCATTAACATGCAAGGAAAACCCACATCCAGTTTTGCTGACAACATTTAGGTTATAGTATAAACTCTATGGCTCGTTATGTAATGCATGCATAGTACAGTATATACACTGAACTGCCAGAAAAACTGGTACTACACAAAATCCATAGCAACACCACCTGTGTACATCATTGCTTGCATCCGCCAGTGCGAATATAAAGCGATAGACATGTATGGAAGCTTCTAGAGCTGTTTCCGCTATGAGAAAGGCAAACTGTCATGATTTTCCACGCGGTTTAATAGTTGGAGCTCGTGAGATGCGTCATAACGTTTCAGAGGTAGAAGAAAAGTTTGGATTTTCACGTATGAGCATTTCAAGGGTGTAGCGTGACTACAAGAATTATGGCAAAACATCGAACTTATGACAGCAGCGTGGCCGTAAAAAGACTCTGGTTGAACGTGACCAGTGTCGGCTGGCGAGAATCGTTTCACGTGATAGACGTGTAACACCGCCTCAAGTAACATCGGGCAACATTCAATGCTGGGGCCTCAAAAAAACATCAGTGTGAGGACTGTGCAACGTTCCCTCCAAGATCCCGTAGGGGACCTACCAAGAATGAACTGGTGTACCATGGTGTACCGGTTTTTCTGGTACTTCAGTGTACATACACGTGGACACTGCAAGACTGAAAGCAGTAGCAGGATTAGTGGGTTAGCAGCTATCTTTAGCTTTATCACGTATCTGGCTCAGTTTTAACCCCAAAAAGCTGTGACTAGTAGCTCAATCAAACTGCTGATCTAAAAAGTCTATAGGATACTGACAAAAGTCCTGAGTTTTGTTTTGATGTGCAGCACACACTCACACACTCATCATCTGACCAAAAACAGTCTAGCGTACTTTTTGAGTACTGCATTACTGAGTCAGTACAAAACGATTTTCAGTTTCCGAAAGTTACTTTACCATCAAAACAATACGCAAAACTGTTTGTATGTCAGTAACGAAAGTAACAAGTTACACAACAGTGCACTTTTCAGACCAAAAACATAATGAAGGCTGCTGGGTTTTGAAGTAAGTGTGGCAGTCAAAGTCTCCAGAAGAGCTGTGGCAGATTCTCCACTCAGACACTCAGTAAAACTTAGCAGCTAATTACGGTACAGTACGACGCAGAAGTCTTAGACACGTGTGAAGTGAAGACTCGCTGTAAAGCAAAGACGCCTCAGAATGTTATAATAATGAAGATGTTTCTACATAAAAGAAAACACACTTTATAAAGTGAACAGTAAACAGTAATAAACTAA
>JAOVVH010164139.1:0-11292 GCA_028566435.1 Scorpiodoras heckelii | reverse complement strand
TGTACCTCTTCTGATGAGACCATAGGAAAGCAGCTCAGGGGCTGGGAGAGGGCAAATGTTGGGGGAGCGGTTTGGGTGAGAGGACCAGGAAGTGTAGAGTGGATAAGTGAAATCTTGGAGGTGAAAAAGTCCATAAAGAGATTGCACTTCTCTGCTGTGGTTCCAGTAGGTGGAGGGGTTTGTGGTTTTTGAAGACGGTTGACGGTGGAGAAAAGCTGTTTGGAATTTCCTGGGCTGTTTCTGATGCCATTGGAAAAGAACTCCGACCTTGCCTCTTTCAGGGCCTTTGAATATTTGTTTTGATGATCCCGGTAGATTTGTCTGTCCACAGTGAGGCCAGAGGTTTTATAGCACTGCTCGAGGGCCCGCCCTGCTGTCTTCATCCTCCGAAGCCCAACTGTGAACCAGGGTGCTGAGCGGGTGAAAGTGACTGCTCTGGATTTAACAGGGGCATGATGGTCCAGGAGGCTGTGGAGGTGGCTGTTGTAATATTCCACTGCTTCGTCGGGTGATGAGAAGTGTGTGGAAAGGTACTGAAGGTCTGTTGCCAGGTGAGCTGGGTTTATCTTTTTAAGATTTCTAAAACAGATATTGCATTTGGGTTTGGAGAGGTTGACTGAGGATAGCAGCTCCATAGAAACAACCTTGTGGTCGGACACACCTAGGTTATACACTTGTAGATTGTTGAGAGGGGCAGAATTTGTAATGACCAGGTCCAAGGTGTGGCCCCTGATGTGTGTGTGGGCAACAACAAGTTGCTTAAGATTGAGGCAGTCAAGTAGTTGGAGAAACTCAGCGGCAAAACGGCAGGAGGGGGTGTCAACGTGGATGTTCATGTCTCCTAGCACGATAACATCTGCGGAGGATGAGCAGAAAGTTGCAAGGAGGTTTGACATTTCAGGGATAAAAGATGAGTTTGGTTTTGGTGGTCTGTAAATGAGGAGGAACAGCACAGAGGACAGTGGTTTAGACTTGAATGCAAGGCATTCAAATGAAGATAGTTCGGGTAATGGCTGCAGAGAAAGCTCCAGATCGCAGCGGTAGATGACTGCCAGACCGCCACCACGACCTGTACTGTGGGCTTTCTGGAGGTACCTATATCCTGGGGGACAGCTCTCATTCAAAGAGGAAAAAATATCTGGTTGGTGCCAGGTCTCTGTAATGCACATAAAATCCAGACATTTATCCAATATGTGGTCATGAATGAGGCAGGATTTATTTGTGAGTGATTGGGAATTTAACAGTTCAATTTTGCTGCTAAGAGAAGGAACAGATCTTTTCAGTGGCCGAAGCAGGCTGAAATCCACTCCGCATTTTCCATCCAGTCCCCGGAGAGGTGTTGCCATGGAGATGCCCAAACTATTAGTCCCGTGGGAGACGTTGCTCTGATGACGTGAGCGAGAAGCGACAGCTCGTGAAGCTGACCAGAGAGCCGGTATGGTGGGACTTGTCCCGGAGTAGAAGAACTTTCTTCAGGAACTTCTGTGGATATAGCGAGGGCGGCGGAGAAGACCAAACTGTTTAATCACCGTCATGCATGGTGGCATGGAGAGATGGTTGAGATTCATCAACTGGTTGGCAGAGTAACTCAACATAGTGTTACCCGGCAGCGGCGTGGAGGTGCACAGCTAGTTGTTTTTAGCCACGCAGCTGCTAGCAAGAATGCTTCATAGACATCCAGCTATAGCGATGGCGATGGATGGCATCAGGGACACCAGAGACACTTCACAATGTCAGGGAAAGAGCAGGATCCAGGCTGTCTGGGACAGGACTCAGAAGTAGGTTTTCTGGCCACAGTGGCAGCAATGATGGTGCAGATCCAGGATGTCTCCGAGCGGTCTTCTTTTTTCAGCAACAGGTAGGCAACCAAGACTGGAATAACATTTGCATCAACCTAACTACCAGAAAAGGGTTGACTGGTCTGCAGCCGGGATGGTAATAAGTTTTATTTTTTAAAAGACGGTTACTTATTTTAAAAAGCAAAAACTCGTCATTAGCTCGAGTGGAGAAGCGGCGAACAAGCAGTGCCAGCGTCCTCTCCAGCATCTCGAATGAAAGGGGAATGGGGCAAATACTTTGTCACAGTACTGTATGTATCTTGTTATGCAATGTACTGCTATGTAAATCTTTGTAACTGCTCACAGGACAACTGCTCACATTTCACATTTATTGTTTTTCAGAAATGTGGAAAATATTGCACCTACACCCAAAAAA
Organism: Scorpiodoras heckelii; assembly: GCA_028566435.1. NCBI lineage: Eukaryota > Metazoa > Chordata > Actinopteri > Siluriformes > Doradidae > Scorpiodoras > Scorpiodoras heckelii. Next base: position 9,078 of record JAOVVH010164139.1, on the reverse strand, counting down.
ACACACAGTCAGTCCAGTCTGAAACCATGGTCATGTGGGACAAACAAATGATGCTACTGCACCTCCACTGTAAGTGTAGCATTTTGCTATGCATACATCATGTGTAAATACTGTACTTGAAATACTAGTAAATATTTGCAGTGGCTGCTGGAATGTATAAATGTTCACTGCTATGTAAATCTTTGTTACTGCTCACAGGACAACTGCTCACATTTCACATGTTTGTTTCTCAGCATACAGCCACCATCATGGGAAAGCGAGGTAAATAAGGATGTCTGTCCACCACCGCTGTGCTTTCTTCCTGCAAGGGAGCCTGGTTTGCAGCTGAGAAATGAAGACTGCTACACACCTCTGTTCCTCTTCAAGTTGTTCTTTCCAGAGATGACTGTGGAAGTACTCTGTCAGAACACAAACAAGCAAGCTAGCAAGAACATAGCAAGAGGCTTCAAAATACAGATGGATGAATGTTGGCGTTGCTGAATTTTACCAATACATTGGACGTATAATCTACATGGCCATGACCATGGTGAAACAAATCTCAGACTTCTGGTGAAAAAGCAACATCTTTCCATCCCTTCCCCATCACAAGTGATGTCAAGGGACAGGTACCGGACAATATCCTGGAAAATACACGAGTGATCCAAATGAGGACAGACTGAATGATGCCAAGATGGGAACATCAGAGCATGACAGACTGATCCATGGCAAACCTCTGATGAACATTGTTCAGAACGCCTGTAAGGCATTCTATCATCCACACAAGAATCTTGCTGTGGATGAATGCATGGTGCCTTGCAGAGGACACACTGGCATGACACAGTACATGAAGAGCAAACCTACAAAGTGGGGAATTTGCAGACTCCAGCAATGGTTACACTGTGGTGCTTTCACACCATGTGAACACAATTTCTATTTATCTTTATTTATGCCAGTTATTTATTTGTGGTTATTGCCTGTTTGAATTTGTTTAGTTCTTTTTTCTATATAAAGTGTGAAAAGACTTCTGTTGCCTCTTCTTGCCTCTTCTCTTCTGACAGCTGTGGGGTAGAGCAGACTAATGGGCCATTACTTTGACAGTGGGGAGGGGACCTCTCACCTGACTGTTCACACCTAACCTGTGAATATTCAGTGTAGGAACCAGTGACTGAGTAAAACACAGTGTCACCTCACATTTGTTATGCTTTAGGAAAAAAACCACATACAATTTCTAAAAACTGTAATGACCAGTGTGTAGCCAACACCTATGTTATGAAAACACCAGACTCCAGAGGATTAACCTGCTCATTTGTGTAAATGAGATAAATGTAAGTTGCTCTGGGTAAGGGCATCTGCCATGACGTGTAAATGTAAATGTCAATGCCATGTAAATGTAAATGAGTGAGCGAGCTGGAAAGATACCATGTTATTTCTCTTCTCTTCCCTAGTCCCTACCTATTCAAAAATAGTTCCACTTATTACAACATTTTTGTAATTGAGTAGAATTATTATACTCTAAGCCATTATTCTTGTAAACAATGCTTAATAAATTGATAGCGGTCACGTGGGGTGCATTTGCCAAACAACAATGTAGGTCACTGCTCAACAAACATAGTACCATGGAGTGTGAAACTAACAAACAGCCTACTAATGACTGTTCCCCAAATCCATCATAACTTGGTTGGAGCACAGGAGTTTGAATCACATTAGTTCAAACTAACATGCTTTGACCTGCATCACTGATGATATTTGCAGCTAATAAACTCTTGACATTTCAGTGAAGCGTAATTCAACTTGTACAGACAGTGAAACTAACTGTGCAATGAACAGATGAGAATTAAATTTTAAAACTAAAGCTTTAATGGAACAGTCTGCATGTATTATTATCTAAACTGCAAAGCGCATTTCCAGAAAAGTTGGGTCACTTTCTAAAGATGAAATAAAAACTGAAATTTGAAATTTCACTTGAAGCTTTATTTAACAAACAAAAGAACAAAGAAAAGATTTTCAGAGTTTTCAGTGATTAACTTAATTCTATTTTTTGAATATAAACAAATGTAGAAATTGATACCTGCAACACACTCAGAAAAATTTGGGGAAAACTTTACTGCTGGGTCACATCACCTTTTCTTTTAATGATATGTTTTAATCATTTGGGAATTGACATTGTCTTGATGGCAGCATATGTTTCTCCAAAATACCATTATAATCTTCTATATCAATGGTACCTTCATATATCTGCAGATCCCCCATGCCGTGGGTACTGATGCTTCTCCATGCCATCAAAGATGCTGGTTTTTACTCTTTTCATTAGTAACAGTCTGGATGGTCTTTTAGATCTTTGGTCCATCAAATCTGATGTCTGTTTTTCGCAAACACAAGCTGAAACTTGAACTCTTCTGACCATAGAACACATTTCCACTGTCTTTCGGTCCATCTCAGATGACTTCAGGCCCAGAGAACTCACCGGTGTTTCTGCACAAAAGTAATATCTGGCTTCCTCTTTGTATAACACAGTTTCAGGTTGCATTTCTCGATGCAGCAGTGGACTGTGTTAAGTGACAATGATTTTTGGTTCTCCCGAGCCCATGCGACTATGTCCATCACGGTAGCATGACGGTTTCTCAAACAATACCACCTAAGGGCTTGATTGTCACGCACAATCAGCAGCAGTTTCCACCCTTGGCCTTTACACAGCGAGATTTCCCCTGACTCCCTGAACCTTTTCTTGATATTATGAACTGTAGATGGTGAAAGACCGAAATTCTTTGCAGTCTTGAGCTGAGAAACATTGCATTTGAACTGGTTGACAATTCTCTCATGAAGTTTGGTACAAAGTGGTGGATCACGACCATCCTTACTTACAGAGACTAAGCCTTTGGTGGTGGCTCCTTTTCTACTCTGTCTTGATGATCCTCACCTGTTACCAGGTAAAGTGATAATTGTGGAGCCTTTCAGAACAGTTTTACTTGTAGAACCTTTTCAGTCTTATTTTGTCTCTGTCCCAACTTTTTGAGTGTGTTTCAGGTGTCAGTTTCTAAATATTATATAATATATTTAACAAATATAATTATGTCACAATTGAAACTCTAAAAATCCTTTATTGTACCTTTTGTGTGTTAAATAAATTTCAAGTGAATTAACAAATTATAGATTTCAGTTTATATTACATTTTTATAAAGTGTTCCAACTTCTCTGGAAATGGGGTTATATATATATATATATATATATATAAATATATTTTTGCTCTTATTCACATAACTGTAAACTTAAAGTATATTGATTATTTCTTTTTTATTTACATTCAATAATATTCAATTCCTTTATCATAAATATGACAATAGTAAACACCAAACTGCAGTTTTGAGAAATACCTCTAAGAAATGCAGCCCTGAATTTCAGAAGCCCAGGTTCACAGTTTGCTTCCTATTATTAGTGACAAACTGGTTAATTACTGTAATATGACTAGTTTATGTATTTAAGAAGAGTACATCATCAACTGATATACCTACAACCAAACTTACTATATAAAAAGATGATTAAATAATAATACTCTAAAAGCACACAGGCAGGAATTTAACGTATTTAGTGCTGTATTTTTGCATTGTGTTTTTTTTCCATCAGCACATTAGTGGCTGTCCTATTTTACATGTGTTTTACATATGCTTTTCATTGAGCTGTGCTTCAGAAGGAGTGAGATGTACTGACTGCCACACATGTAGATCTACAGACCTCAAGACACATCATGGCACAGATGAAATTGTTAATTTTTCATTCTTTCCTGATTCTTGGAATGGCTTTACTCAGCAGCAGCCACTGGTCCAGCACCAGCCAAAGCTCCAGCTCCAGCTCCAGCCAAAGCTCCAGCCCCAGCACCGGCACCAGCCCCAGCACCGGCACCAGCCCCAGCACCACCACCACCAGCATCACCACCACCACCAATGAAACCACTGCAACTAGCTCAACTTTGAGCACATACACTCCAAAACTGGTGAAGGAGAAAAAGACCTGGGAGGAATCGCTGCAGTATTGCAGGAATTACCACAATTTCTTAGTCAGCGGATCTTCAGTCACACCGCAAGTCCTGAATGAAACTGTTGCTCAAGCCCAAACAGTTAGCGTGTGGATAGGTCTGAGGTTTCTGAATGGAAATTGGATCTGGGTGAACAGTGAGTTTGGGGAAAGTCTGGTCTCATTGCCCTCATGTCCAGACCAAGCCTTCCGCTGTGTAGCTCAAAACAACAGCACCAAACTCTGGGAGAACACAAACTGCCAGAGGAAGCTTAATTTCATCTGCTTCTGAAGGTGAGTAACAGAAATTAATGAGTGTGAACATGAATGCTATCATTATGTTAGCATGGCAGTTTGAATAACTCTCATAACTGCACTGAAAACACTTTAAAATGTGTCACCTTATTTATGGAATGCATCTACGTGGGTAATTAAGGTGCTGTTAATTGTTTAATTGAGGTCAAATTAAACACTTATGCATGTATTGGTCTTTATTCATAAATACCTGCATTGCTACCTGGTACCTGGAAATGTGTAAACTCATTTAATTATATCCTCATTAAATAAATTCAGAACCTTAATTCACATCTTATAAGAATTAATTCTCCACATTAGACCTTTAGCTTCTGTGTAGCATCAAGTGAAACAGATTATGGCTTTAGGAGCTCTCTGTTTTAAGCTAGGTGTTGCGCAGCTGACAGGGAACATAAAAATATATAAATTGTGCTAAATAAAAGGTAGAACCTGTTCATATAAATCTGCAAAAATCTAAACCCTAATAGGTCAAAACATAATATAAATACAATTTTTCATGGTGGACTGAATATTGTGTTTTAAAGCAGTGAGAGTTTATATAAAAATATCAAGATGCATAAAGAATTTTAGCAAACTGCATTAATATCAGGCTTTAATTCTTGTTCAGTACAATCTATGAAATGATTGTGATCTTAAATGTCCTTACAGGTATTTGTTTTTTCTCCTTAGAGCAATGGCTTCCCATGACTGTCTTTCGAGATAAATATATGCGTGATGAAGCAGAACAAAACACACATCTATATATAGTTCCTGTAGCTTGTTGCATTGATAGATGAAGTCCAGAAGTCATTTGTAGACACTTATTTATCACTGTAGTAATCACTGAAAAAATAGGCATTATATATAGTTATTGGATGTACAAACAAACAAACAATGAATAATAAATAAATAAACAGTTAACTGTTAAATTGTTCTATTGTGACGTAAAGACACTGTTTAATTGATACGGCTGAAGTTTTGATAGAGTTCATGTTATTCTTTTATTATCGTTGTATGTTCATGTAGATTTGTGTTTCCTTTCTTCATGTCTCATATGAAGTCAAGCTGCTCAAACAGCTATTCTGGTATGCAGTGAGAAAGACTAAGATGATGGAGAAAAAGTGAATAAATGTAATATGTCACCCAGTAAAGTGTTGAATTCTTTTTACTTCTCTTTACCTACTGTGTGTGTGTGTGTGTGTGTGTGTGTGTGTGTGTGTGTGTGTGTGTGTCTGTCTGTCTGTCTGTCTGCCCTGCGATGGACTGGTGATTTGAATGATTTGTAAGAAAGTGCCATAAGCTAATTGTAAATTATGATTATAAATATATATTAACTAAACTCAAACAAGCTTGAAGTAGTAAGTCTAAACCAAACAATACAGTGTATCTGAGTAAAGAACTGTAGGCCAGTGGTAGCCTAGTATGTTAGGACTCCTGTTTGTCGTTCACCCTTTTTGAACGCTCCGGTTGGGCATTCAGACCCTGACACTGCTGTTTTTGGGCCCCTGAGCAAGGACCTTAACCTGCTACTCACCCCAGCCCCTGAGGAGTGCAATGCACACACAGTGCTGGTCCTAAACCCGGGTAATGAGATCGTTTTGTCAGGAAGAGCATCCAGCAAAAAAACCTTTACCATATTAAGATGCGGAGACCCCAAGGAATGGGAGTAAGGGAAAAAATACAGTACAATGTAGTGTATATGAGCATATCTTTTCACTTATTTCTGCAGCATCCTCTATATCTGCATGATAAAACATGTCACCATGTAATATCTACTCAAGTACAGCACATGAAACAAACACTTCCTCATGTAGGGGAACCTGCACAGTTTGGCCATACACTATATTTTACAATCCTACTTAAAACCACCTATCTAATATTTTGTGTATGTCCTTTGTGCCACAAAAACAGCTTTGACTCATCAAGGCATGGACTCAACAAGACCTCTGAAGGTGTGTTGTGGTATCTTGCAACACACATTTCGAGGTAACTTTTTCACGTGAACACAACGTTTCTCACAGAATATTGATACATTCTTGATTAAAAATAAATATTGCCACCTATAAATGGGGTTTTGGGTGAGATGTTATCAGTTTCATTATGTAGTATAATCAGTCAACATGAGCAAGAGATTCACAGTCTATGAGGCTACTGATTATATCTTTGGTTAGGAGAGTGACATTGAGAACAGCGAGCTCAGTGAAACTGAGGAGGATATGTCTGAAGACCAGAATAATGTTAAATATGACCCTGAACAAGAAGAATCATCTGATGAAGAGGAGGACCCAGATGTCACAGATCCTCAAAGGGAGGTCTTAAAATCCAGAAAAGGTGACATTTCATGGTCATCAAGCCCTTATGACAGCCAATGCAGAGCACCAACAGAGAACATTATCAAAATGACTCCGGGTCCTCCTAGATATGCTGTGTCACATACCCAAGACATCAAGACAATGTTTGAGCTGTTCATACCACCATCTCTTCAGAAGATCCTGCTTGAGATGACCAACTTGGAAGGAATAAGAGTGTTTGGCCGAGGCTGGAAGGAGATTGACAAAGCACAGCTGGATGCTTACATAGGGCTGTTGTTTCTTGCTGGGGCGTACAGATAATGTATTGAGGCTACTGCCAGCTTAAGGGATGGCGAGTCTGGCCGTTCTATTTTTAGTGCTACTACAACTCTTCAGATTTTTCATGTGTTGTCAAGAGTGATCCGCGTTGACAGTAGGGAGACAAGAGTTGCTCGGTGCGTAAATGACAAAGTTGCTCCCATTAGGGATGTTTGGGACAAATGGGTGGAGCAATTCAATTGAATTCAATTCAATTTGTGCAGAGTGCAAGCAGGGACTCTGGCAAGACTCACTATGACAGCATAACTAAAAGGGAGAGGCAGAAGGTAAAGCAGACACGAGGGAGCACTGGGATATAAAGTATCCCACTACTCCACTGACAACAAACCTGATGAATGAGTGAAATGAATGAAAGAGCCAGCACTTTTTGATCGAAGTAGGTGTGGAGAATCATAACATAATAAATGCTCACTCAGGTAATGCGGTGCGAGGTCATTTAGTGCCTTATAGCTTATTAGTAGTATTTTACAATCAATGTGAAATTTGACTGGAAGCCAATGCAGTGTGGATAAAATAGGGGTGATTTGCTCATATCTTCTGGTTCTAGTAAGGACTCTGGCTGCTGCACTCTTTTTTTTTTTTTTTAAACCCACCACCACCTGTTACGTCCGCCTCCGCTAGAGGGTGCCGGGAGTGCTCTCAGGACGGGACTATGTGCCTCAGGGCACGTAGGCTTAACAAGCCGCACCTGAAACTGATGAATGTTCCCAATTATAGCCGCGCTGGGTGGAGATATAAGGGACAGTCTAAACTTCCCCAGCGCGGATCGTTCCCTGATGTTTCTCTGATGTTTCTCTGAAGTTTGTCTGAAGCTGGACGCTCATGTCTTTGCCTGCTCATGTTTTGTTTCATGCTCGTTCTTTAGTTTCATGTTTTGGTTTCATGCCCGTGTTTTTGGTTTCGTTTTCAGTTTCGTTTGGTTTACCTGCATTTAGTTCCCCGTTTAAATAAACCTCTGCATTTGTTTCCTACCCCAACCTCTCCCTGTGTGGACTCATTGTTAACACCACCATCCTCTTCGGAGGACCAATTAAGCTTTATTTTTTATTTTGGTGTTCACTGTGTATATACTGTATATAAATGTTAACAAAATAACAGGCAAGGGGGGGGGGAGAAAACAAAAAACATACCCTCAGGAGAGAAAAAAATGGTAGTAAAAAGAGAAAGAAAGAAAGAAAGAAAGAAAGAAAGAAAGAAAGAAAGAAAGAAAGAAGAAGAAAAATAAAGAAAACAGACAAGCAGAAAAAAAGAACATAAAAAGGTGAGAAAAACAATATATAACAAAAAAAAAAGACTAAATAATTAAAGAATAAAAACAAGGAAAAAAAAAAGAAAAAAGTAGTCTTTCTGCCCAATCTGTGTGCGTGTAGGGGAGCATTCGGGTAGAGGTGCTAGATGTATTGGTTACCGGTATAGTGGCTGTGTTAGTGGTGTATAGAAAATCTGTGTGGGAGAACTGATGCTGTCACTGATATAAAAGGTTGTTTAGTGCTGACCATGTTTTCCTGTGTTCTTGAGTTTTATTTTTGGTAGGTGCTGATATTTTTTCCATTTCTATGTGTTCTATGAGTGAGTTTTCCCATTGATTTATGGTGATGTTTTCCCTTGATTTCCAATTTGTAAGGATGGTTTTTTTGGCGATAGTTAGCGCCACGAAAAGATGTAGGTCTGTGTTTGAAGTATCTCCTAGCAGACAGAGTGAAGGGGATGGGGGGGGTGAATTGTTTCAGTAGTGGAGTTAGGTGGTTTGTGACCATTTGCCAAAAGTGTTTGATAGGTGGACAGTGCCATAAGGCGTGTATGTAGTTGTCTGGGGTGTTTAATGAACAGTGTATACAGATTTCAGAGTCTATTAATCCCATTTTATATAGTTTTTGTCTGGTGTAGTGTACTCTGTGAATTATTTTTATATTGTATAAGGTGGAGTTTAGTATTGTTAGTCATATTAAATGTGTTTTTGAGAATGTTGGTCCAGAAATTGGCAGTGGGAGGAATTGAGAGATCTTCTTCCGATTTCTTTGTTGGTACAGAAACTGTTTGGTCTAATTGAGATAAGAACCTATAAATTTTAGATAAGGTTTTGTCTGATGACCCCTATTTTATCCACACTGCATTGGCTTCCAGTCAGATTTCGTATTGATTATAAAATACTACTGTTAACCTATAA
>JAOVVH010164122.1:0-11293 GCA_028566435.1 Scorpiodoras heckelii | reverse complement strand
AGGATGACTAACACAAACTGTGCAACAACAGATGAGCTACTGTCTCTGACTTTACATCTACAGGGTGGAGCAATACAATGGATGTGTCCAGAACAACATACACTAACACACCACCACCACATCAGTGTCACTGCAGACCAGAGTAAAGAACAGAGTAAAGGGAACTAACAAAGTATGTAGAGAAACAGATGGACTACAGTCTGTAATTGTAGAAGTACAAAGTGCAGCTACATGGTAAGAGGAACTGAGAAAATGGACAATGAGTGTAGAGAAAAGGAGGTGGTCATACCATACGGTTATGTCTGATGGTGTATATATCTTAGATAATATTCTCATATTTGTGTATATTTAGTCACACGTTTTCCATGCTCTTTACTTTCCCAGCACATTTAAAGAACCTCTTCTTGTTTTTCGTTTAATTAAGACTTCAGTTTTCTTCGCTGTCCCACACTTCATTGCTTTCTCTCAAAGTTTGAGAAGACTTAATTAAAAGCTCTTCTACGTTCTCTGATCCCTGTTGCATTTTTGCATGTCCCCGTGGACGAAAGAAAAAAAAAACTGCTCAGGCATTGCAGTATAAACAAACGTTAAGTTACATAACTGATCATTAAGCCGAGCTGTGTCTGAGCCCTGATAAGGTTAAATCGCACAGTCTACAGCGCAGCATCTTCTAATACATCACGGCTCGCCTAAGGCCAAGCGCGGTCTGCAGCAATCATGATTTTTCCTTCTAATTTTTGGAATTCTGAATACTCTACTATATCAACGTTATCTAAAAAATTTATGGTGCTTTAATATATAAAAATGTTAATGATCAGTATAACTCAGATTGAGTTAACAAGTGATATAGATCATTTTTGTTCTTTCTGTCTACAGCTGTTATTTCCTAAAACATACTGTTCTTCAGAATGTTCCCTGTGTTTGTGGATTATTGATTATTCTGTTTCATTTACCATAACTGAAGCTCAAAAGTAGTTTAAGCCCTGTTTATAGCTTTTATATACTGTAAGTGATAATAACTTGTTTCATAGACAACACTGCATGTTCTTTAAACTGATAAACAGTATATTGTCTTTTGTCATTTGTAACAGTGTGACACACTGGCAAATCACTGTGGTAAAAACGAGTAAAAACAAGACAAGGCTAGTTTTGCTGGATCGCCATCGACTGCCAAGCATTTGTCATGAAACGACACAACCTTATTGTTGTCACCTCTCCTCTCAGCCAGCACTGGATGCTTATTGTCTTGGCAAATCCTCCCCTTGAGTGCATGTGTTTTAACAAATTAAGTCTGGCTACTCAAGCCTAAATAGCAAAAGCCTCTTTCAATAGTGGTTTGTCGATGATGTGGGACGTGCTGCTACAGAAAAACAGGTGGTAACTGGAACTTCTCATTGTTTCGGGTTTCCACAGCACCACCTCGTTGCTCATTTTCCTATAACAGAACATCCTCAAGTGGTTTAGACCTTCCTGCATACAAGCTTTTCTTTTGATGATGTCTTTGATCATTTATGTTAAAAGATTAAGAGTTTATTATTTTATTTGTTAACATTACAGCATTAATGCTGTATTTGTAAACAGCAGATTATGGATGTGGATGCCAAAAAGGAAACATTATATTGATGTATAAAAGGCAGGTATACAGTACAAGGTGCCGGTATAACAATGGTAATAAATAGCAATAAAAGAATCTGATAAAAAGCAGAAGCATATCCAAGCATGTCAAATGATTATTAATATTACATTGATTTTAAATGTTTCTTTTAGGTGTTCTTGTTCTTGGAGTGAGCATGCTATTACCCTGTCAGTCACGTACTACAAATTACTACACGTTTCACCGAGGTGTCGCTATGAAAACCATCATCCAAACCTGCTCAAGACAGTAAGTTTATCCCAAGTTCTGATAACCCAAAATGTGCTCATGCAAACATGCTGCTTCTCTAATCAAACACTCTGATTAAATATATTGATTAAGTAATGTTTTAGTGCTCACACTGATGCCTCTTACCTGAAATTAAAAATATTTTACATTGTAGTCTTGGTTCTGATGATAATAATAATAATAATAATAAGAAGAAGAAGAAGAAGAAGAAGAGGAAGAAGAAGAAGAAGACTAAAGAATTTGTAGAAAATGTGAATCTTTAACTAAATTAGTGAATACTGAAAAAATTGGATGGAAAATATCTTCCAGAAACTGGAATCTGATTTCTGTGAGACAAGAGCAAGCAGATATGATGAGACATCCAGGATGGTTATCTTTGTGTATTTGGGGGGATGCTCTTTTTTCCAGTTATTTTTTCATGTATTCAGAAGGGTCTGAATTAAGTGTGTGGATTAAACCATTACATTTAAAAAGTACACAATGAACACAATGCACTTTCCTCAAATTTCACTTTTAAAAGAATCTATTTTTCAGCAAGCTCACATATTTTATAAGTATCGATACTGATAGTTTCTGTTACAATTCTTCTGCTCTGCTTAAAGCAAGTGGAATTAAAGAAACCCTGAACCATAAATTGTGGAAAAAGAATCTGAAGTACTACATTGTTACATTTTTAGATATTCCTTATATTTCATTTATACTAAAAGCTCTTTTGCCTTGTATATATATTTTGTATTTGCATTTGTACCTTTGTATATTTTGCTTTCTATGTGTGGAGCTACCACAAGGATTTCAGTGCACAGTTTTCCATGTGTCAACTATGCAAATGAAAAATAAAGACTTTTCAACTTAAGAGATAGAATGTTATTTCAAGAAGAGACATTACTTTGAGTGACTGTCTCTTAATTTCAAGATATTATGTCATAATTTCAAGTTGTCTTATTAACCCTTTTAAATAATTTTTTAAAAGATTATTATTTTATTATCATATTATTATTTTGTCTTAAAATCTTATTATTAAAACTAATAATATCAAATTATTTCAATGTGTCCTTACTTTAACTTAATATCATGCAATTTTATTTTAAGACATTATGGTATTAATTCTGACTTGACATTTTATTATTTCCACTTAAAATATTATTATGACCACCGCAGCTATCACTGGCAGTCATATAGGTCTTGTCACTTTGTGTTTTTTATATATTTAGACTTCACTGATACATATGACACTTGGTATAGTTGTAGCCCCACAAATCTGATACAGAACTTATATGGAATATAAGGTTTGTGTTGCCCTTCATGCTAGCACGCCCTGAATTAGAGTACGGTAGATGCAAAGCACTTTTTGGGAAATAGCTCCAAATCCATTTTACCAAAATTTCCAAATTTTTTATGGCAAGTTGGCCTCTAGGAGGTGCTTTATCCTAGCTCATCACAATTCATTTGTGGAGTCGTGGCAGTGCTATAACCCTCAGTTATCTCTGGGGTAATGGGAGTCGTAAACAAGACGCTGGTGTGTAAAATGTGGTGGAAGAAGGGAGTGATGAAAACCACAAGAGACCTTATGCTGAAAATCCATCATGTGTATGATACAAAGTAGACAATAAAAAAAAAATAGAATATCTACTCTAACTTTAACATAAAATAGCCACAAAACACTTGCATAAATTCAAAAAGGGGTTTCAGGGAGCGCCTGAGTAATGTATGGCAGCCCCCCTGCCATCTTGTCTGTTGATTCTTAAGGCTTAAGCTCATCACCTTCCCCTGAAGTCATCCTTCTTGATTGGTCACCTGAGTGGAACTGAATCCACCAATGGGAAGGATCTTGTGGCAAACTGCAGCAAAGAGAGGCAACCAAACAGCACACAAAACACATACGTGCCCTGTAAGGTCTCAATGAAATTTTCCACCCATGAACACCAAATTTTGTGACATTTTGCAACTGCAACTGACACATTTCATTATCACATGTTTCAAGTCAACTGTTTAAGCAACAATTTTGAAATTTGGTATGTTTACTTCACTTCATGTTTGCTTTTTGTTTTAATTTACACAGTGGTCATATTATACACTGTTATGAAATACATCCACATTTAATGTAGTATGCTGTTATTTTGAGTTCTCAAAACATTATTGAAGCATTATCTTCTCGTTTTGTTCTGTCTATTTTGTCTGGTTTCTTTTTTTTCTTGTTTTTCTTCCTCCTCGTGTTCCCTTTTCTATAAAGTGGCTTTGCATTCTTGATAGCACTCAATTTTTAAGGTTAAATAAAAAAAAATGCAGTGATAAAGCTCACACAGAATATTTATGTATTTTTAAAAAGGTTTTTTCAGTTCTCACAATGGCAACTCACAAATACAGATTTTGTGAGTTGGTATTGTGAGAATAATGATTAAATGGTATCATTATGCTTTATATAATACTGAACGTCTGTCTATTGTGAGACTTCACACAGATATAGCTTTAGAAAGTTTTGGTGTAATTGGGCCTGATGTCTTTGTCTTTTCAGGCTAATTTTGTTGTTTTGTAAAATGGGCCTACAACTGTGAAAATGTATTTAATCAGTCACTGAGGCAGAATAAAAGAGGGATGAGTCATTGCAGGGAAATCGCCTGTGAAGACAAAATCTGTGCTGAATGATTTTAATACTGCCAGCATCTGCAATCACCAGACTTTGTGGCTGAATGTGTCCTTTATAATTTCTTTGATGGGGAAAGAAAATAGCTGTGATTACAGCAGGACAGATTTAGTCTCATAGAGAAAGAGACACTGATTTATAACAACTGTATAATGAATAAATCTTAAGAAAAAGAAAAGTCTTCAAAGATAATACATGGCTGCTGGGAGCATTTGATTCTTTTTGGTGCTACACTATAAAATGTGTACTTTATGCTCATTTCTACAGTCTGCTAACATCATTTCAGTGATCTCGTTAGCTCAGGAGAAAATGTTAACAAGGACAAGGCAGCTGATATCACTCTGTCATGCTGATTGATTAGAAGAGCAGACTGGTTGCTTTAAATGGGGGAGGTGCTTGAAACCGTTGTCTTCTTCTATTAACCAGGGTTACCTCCAAGGAAACATGTGCAGACATCATTGCTTTTGCATCTGCTTGTAAGATTGCACCTAAATCAACCATTTATCAGATCATCAAGAACTTCAAGGAAAGAGGTTCAATAGCTGTGAAGAAGGCTTCACGGTGCCCAAGAAAGTCCAGCAAGTGCTGAATTGCTGAAGGGTCAACACTTTGCAAAAAACTTAATGTATTTATCAATAAAAGTTAAAAAATGTATGAAATTCTTATAATTGTACTTCAGTATACCATAGAAACATCTGACAAAAAGATCTAAAATGCAATGAAGCAGAAAACTTTGTAAAAATCAAAATGTGTGTCAGACTATAAACTTCTGGCCACAACTGTATATTTGGTCTATATATGGACACATTATTATTAACGATGCTTTAGTTCCGTGGTGAATGGTGTTTAATTGTATAATGTATATCATATAGAAAAATTATTTTACATGTATTACCTGTGCATCTATTAAGGAAAACTGCTTTATCATAATTAACAAACATTACTTCTTAGCATGCAAGAAGCATACGTGATGAATTATTTTTTATTATTTAGTATGTACTTTTCATACATTTTAAGCATAATATCTCTACCTTTATATTTAAACTATTTTCTTCATTATTATAAGGGTTTCCATACATACTGTATCTTTTTTTTCCAGAACATTGTAGCCTATCCAGATCTTCCATCATTTGATATGAAAATACTTGCAGATTTCTATTAGTATTTATATCAATCAAAAATGGTTGTGTCCATATGTTTTGTACATGAATCTCACTATAAAATGCTGGCAGTATAGATAGCTTCTGTGGAAACTGTAAGCGGGGGTTTAATGGTTTATTCAAGGACATCGAAACAATATATTTGTTTGGAAAATTAATTTCCAGAAACCTGTAGCTCACTCTTTTCTGATACACTGATGTAAAAGGAATACAAATATACAGTACATTGAAGACAAAAAATAAGATTCCTTCATTCATTGATTGTCATTGTCCAGTGTTCAGTGGCATGCAACACATTGCTAATGTTTCTTATTTGTGCCATATTTCTGGCATGAAAGACACTGCATGAGCTAGATCCAAAATCAATACTTAGCACAGTCACACTCATAGTTAGATAGATCAGACAAATAGTATGCATGCAAACCCTGCAGAGCCTAAATGTCACTAAGTCAGCATGAATAAGAGGCAAACTCGATCTGTCCAATCGATACAGAATAACAAAAGCCACACAAAGCCTGTACACACAGTAATCAGCTTTGCTTTGACTATGTGGTGAAGTTGTAGGACTTGAGTCTAGGCTTGATTTTGAGAGCACATTTTCACTTACTCTGTTTCATTTCAGAATTGAAAGTAATTCTATTTGATCTTGGATCAGTCTTGGTCTAGAGCTATATGGGCTGATTTTTTTTTTTATTTTAGAAGGAGATCTTGTGAATGTTTTTTTCCCACTTCAGTGACAACTGACAAACATTACAATAATCCTAAAGTTCTTTTTAACCCAATTAATATGATATTGCATCCTGCCTGTACATTCACTCCTGAGGCAACTGCTGAATTATGTGATTACTCATTTGTAAAACCAAAAACATAAGAGCACATATCATACCTCTGGCCCATGACTCTTCTGACCGACCTGCACGTTCTGCCCGCTTTAAGCAGTTTGAGCCACTTGCTCCCTGGATGTGATTCCCACACCGTTTCTTGTTGTTGTATATTTAGCAATTATAGACTAATTTGGAGAAGGTTGTCTTTTCTCAACTCACTTCATTTTTAAGCTTACACAATCTTTAAGACACATTTCAAGCAGGTTTTTAGAGCACATCATAGCACTGAGTCTGCTCTTCTTAAGTTTTCTAATGAATTACTTCTAGCTATTGACTCTGGAAATTGTGTTGTTTTAATTCTTTTAGACCTTAGTGCAGCATTTGTCACTGTTGACAATGGAGCGCCTGAAGTGTAGTGTTGGCATCCAGGGTACTGCGCTTAAGTGGTTTGCCTCTTATATGGAAAACAAATCCTTTACTGTCAAGTTACAATGCATCCGGAAAGTATTCACAGCATTTCACTTTTTCCACATTTTGTTATGTTACAGCTTTTTTCCAAAATGGATTACATAAATTTTTTCCCCTCATAATTCTGTACACAGTACCCCATAATGGCAAAGTGAAAAAAAGTCTGTTTGAAATTTTTGCTAATTTATTAAAAATAAGAAACAAAAAAAAAATCACATGTACATAAGTATTCACAGCCTTTGCCATGACACTCAAAATTGGGCTCAGGTGGATCCTGTTTCCACTTCCTCATCCTTAAGATGTTTCAACAACTTGATTGGAGTCCACCTATGGTAAATTCAGTTGATTGGACATGATTTGGAAAGGAACACACCTGCCTATATAAGGTCCCATAGTTAACAGAACATGTCAGAATACAAACCAAGCAATGAAGTCCAAGGAATTGTCTGTAGACCTCCGAGACAGCATTGTATTGAGGCACAGATCTGGGGAAGGGTACAGAAACATTTCTGCAGCATTGAATGTCTCAATGAGAACAATGGCCTATATCATCCATAAATGGATGAAGTTTGGAACCACCAGGACTCTTCCTAGAGCTGGCCGCTTGGCCAATCTGAGCGATCAGGGTCGAAAGGCCTTTGTCAGGGATGTGACCAAGAACCCAAGGGTCACTCTGACAGAGCTCCAGCATTGCTCTGTTGAGAGAGGAGAACCTTAGAAGGACAACCATTTCTGCAGTACTCCACCAATCAGGTCTGTATGGTAGAGTGGCCAGATGGAAGCCTTTCCTCAGTAAAAGGCACATGACAGCCCATCTGGAGTTTGCCAAAAGGCACCTGAAGGACTCTCAGACCATGAGAAACAAAACTCTCTGGTCTGATGAAACAAAGATTGAACTCTTTGGCCTGAATGCCAAGTGTCGTGTCTGGAGGAAACCAGGCACCGCTCATCACCTGACCAACACCATCCCTACAGTGAAGCATGGTGGTGGAAGCATCATGCTGTGGGTATGTTTTTCGGCAGCAGGAACTGGGAGACTAGTCAGGGTCAAGGGAAAGATGAATGCAGCAATGTACAGAGACATCTTTGATGATAACCTGCTCCAGAACGTTCTGGACCTCAGACTGGGACGAAGGATCATCTTCCAACAGAACACTGTTGTGAAAAGTATTTTTTACCAACTGAGATGTACAGCACCACTGGTACAAAATGCAGCTGCAAGGCTTCTAACTGGTACCAAGAAATGGGAGAGTATTACTCCAGTACTCGCATCACTGCACTGGCTACCAGTAAAATACAGAGTTGAACTTAATGTTTTATTATTTGTTTTTGAAGCCTTGCATGGTCTGGTGCCACGCTATACCACCACCTCCACCTCCATTCCAGCTCCACCACCATTCCACTACACAATCCGTCTGATCTTCAAACCAGTTGCTCTTAGCCAGTCCACACTTGTGGATGAGGTCCAAAGGTGATCTGGCCTTTTCTGTAGCCACCCCAAGACACTGAAACTGTCTTCCAACCTACATAAAGGAATACCCTACACTAGATCGTTGAGCAGCAGGTTAAGGGCCTTGCTCAAGGGCCCAACAGCAGCAGCTCAAACATCTGACCAGCCGATTGACAACCTGGAGTACCTAACCTACTGGGCTACCACTGCCCATTTTTCATTCTCTCAAAACAATTATACACATTATTAATAAAAGAAAAACAATAAAATGAATTATAAAAATGACATTAATTCACATTGTATTAACTGCTGCTATGTTTCTGATATACAGTATACCTCAAACTCAACCCTTTAAGTTGGTCTTGACTTCAACTCAACATAGGTGGTCTCATCCCCATCACTACTATGCGGACTCATCTACCGGGTGAACGGAACCCTCAAATAATATAAGAAATAAAACACTTGGACACATGCTATTATAGGGAAATAATTCATGACATGAAGCAACATTACTGTTACCACGCCAAAGTGTTTTATTCCTCTTATACCACAGTACTTTACCAATAAGTTTTTCATTAATTAATAAGCTTTTTAACCAATTATATGTACATGTAATGTCATGGAACATCCACAAAAGCATTATTTCCTCTTACCACTGTTTATTTCAGCTTTAAACAGTTGTTCTCTCACTAGCCTCTTCTTTTTCTCTCTCTTCAAGTTAATAATTCAAAATACCTCACAGCTTTTAACATAGATTTTAAAGTTAGACAGAAAATGTAACATTTTTAAAAAATGGTGCAGAAAACTTACTGACTGTGATGAAGTACTCCAGGAGACTCCTTCTATAAACTTTAAATAAACATATCACTCTAGAAAGCTAACTATGCCAATGATTATGTAATTATTTGTAAAAGAAAAAAGCTTTTCATTATTAGTATTGAATTATGCAAATTGTCTGCCATACAAGCCCCTGTGTAAACTGTTTCTATAGAAACAATAACATCTTACAATGAGCACATCAATATACTGTAAAACTACTGTGCATTTTAAATTACAGCGGGGACAACTGGGACAACCTTCTGACTTTCTGACCAATCAGATTTGAGAATTCAACAGCACTGCGGTATAAATCATATTACTGCCAGGACTCGTGTCCATATAGATAATCTGTCTACATTTTGGCATGGGAATTCACTCAAACTGGAATTATAAATTATAAGGACATTCCCTCAAGTGAAATGGTTGTAGTACCATTAATTGTACATCGGAGTAAAATGACTAGCTTTGTCGATTATAAATAATAATGCTTCAAGGTGTCTTCTTTTTAATTAAATAGCTTTTAGTTGCTCCTGCATGGTCAGGAATATAGGAAATATACAGTACTGTGCAAAAGTCTTAGGCACCCTATTGTTTGTAGGTACAACTTTTGCATTATTATTGGAGAATCTGCCACAGCTCTTCTGGGGAAAATCCTTCTGCATGCAAAATCCAGCAACCTTCATCATATTTTTTGTCTGAAATGTAGTCTCTATGTAATGTGTTGCTTTTGTTACTGACATGCAAACATTTTAGGTGTAACATTAAATTTTTTGTTGGAAAAGTAACTTTTGGAAATATAAAATCTTTTAATTTACTGACTCAGTAACGCAGAACTCAAAAAACATCTATAACAAAAGCTGTACCTTAAAATTATAATGTGCCTTAAGACTTTTGTACAGTACTGTATGTTGTCACATGATGTCAGAAATAATGTCTCACCTTGGCACACCTTGGATTTTGCATTTGGATTTGGATTTGCATTCACTGAAATGTTTTCTCATCATTCTTCTCTCATCATTAAAGTGGAATCAGGCTTCCTTTTCTAATAATCATAATAACAATAATAATAATAACGAGTGCTCAGGCATGACATCCAGAGAAGACAGACTGATACTGGAGCTGTCACTCACTCCCCATCTTCATGTGATGTCTACGATCAGATTGCACTTCTCCCAGATGCACAGTGAAAATAATTACTAACTAGGTGACAGCTGGAATTGAACGTGAGCAGTAGTGTTAAAATGGTGAGAGCTTTCAATTTAAGGTCCTATATATTCAAACACAGTGACAGGCAGAATGTGATTGCAATCAAAGCCATAGCTTCAGAACAGGGAAATGCCCCAGGCTCTGAGCCAATGTCAAGATTCAAAGTGCAGGGATATTCTTAAAGGTATGCTTGATAGAACTATCCAAACGTCCTACAAAATAAAACACCATTAAATTTCATGTTGAATAATGAATCCATTATGCAGATTGAATACAGCATCCAAATTTCCACATTCGTCTCAATGTGACTTTCACACTTACACGCACTCTACACTGCAGGTAATGGAAATGTATAAAAATATAAAAGATCAATTTAAAAACTCAAAGCAAATCAGTTCATTAGAACTTAAATATACCTCTTAAACAAAATGGAAAACGACTTTTCACTTTGAACAAGAGACGCAGATGCACTTTATTTTTTTTAAATCACATACATGTCACATGTGAGATGTGATTACATGAAAAAACATGTGAAGGTGCATTTCAACATGTTATACACTCACATGGCATTTGTTACTATTTGCATCTGTTTAATGCCCCAAATTTCTGTATCAGTATTTGCTTTTAAACCAAAAGTAGGCCTGAACTGGACATATGAAGTCTACAATTATGACTTGGGAAACACATATAAACACTGAAAAAAACTAAAAGTACCTTAACCTCAGCTACATCACTTGAGTTCATATGTGGTCTCATAATAATAGTAATAATATCTATCTATCTATCTATCTATCTATCTATCTATCTATCTATCTATCTATCTATCTATCTATCTATCTATCT
>JAOVVH010164110.1:0-11294 GCA_028566435.1 Scorpiodoras heckelii | reverse complement strand
ACTTGTTTGGGCTAAAGAACACAAGGAATGGACATTAGACCAGTGGAAATCTGTGCTTTGGTCTGATGAGTCCAAATCTGAGATCTTTGGTTCCAACCACCGTGTCTTTGTGTGACGCAGAAAAGGTGAACGGATGGACTCTACATGCCTGGGTCCCACCGTGAAGCATGGAGGAGGAGGTGTGATGGTGTGGGGGTGCCTTGCTGATGACACTGTTGGAGTATTACAAGGCATACTGGACCAGCATGGCTACCACAGCATCTTGCAGCGGCATGCTATTCCATCCGGTTTGTGTTTAGTTGGACCATCATTTATTTTTCAACAGGACAATGACCCTGAACACACCTCCAGGCTGTGTAAGGGCTATTTGACAAAGAAGGAGAGTGATAGGGTGCTGCGCCAGATGACCTGGCCTCCACAGTCCAAAGTTTTATAACTCTAACATGTATGCAATTTCCTGGTTTTCTTTCTGTATTTTTAAAGAGCTCATAATGCTGCTAGTTGCATAATCATATCTGCAAAAGTAAGATGAAGGTATAATGTGTTTGGAAGATGGTAAGTGAAAACAACAAGGAGAATGGTTTTATTTATTTGTTGTTCCTGCTAACAACCTGACTACCTGCAGATGACAGAACCCAGGGGTAGTTTGCTAGTTAGTGCTGGCTTACATAGTTAACTAACATCAGTTGACATTAGTTTCCACTGTGGAAAGACTGGTAATGTTAAGCAGCTAGCGGCTTTTTATGTGAAATCAATGGGGCTGCTACCTATCACTTGTGCTCTGGGTGGTGAAAAAGTTTCTAATGTCCTGTCTCTTTTTTGTGACATGATATCTACAAAGTGCCAAACACGCTGCCATGGACAAAATGTTATGTGCGCTGTGCAGTGCAGGCAATAGATGAAAGAAAGTAAGTCATCTGAAAGACTAAATTTCTACCCATTCTTGAGGTATGGACTTACCTTTGTCAGAACACTGATCAGCTCTCACCTTAGTCCATCCTCTGCATAAACAGCTCCACTGTAGAGAGAGCGAGGAGCACCAAGTTTCTTGGTGTTCATATCAAAGAATACTAGCTCCCTTGCCAAACAAGCAAGCAGCGGCTATATTTCCTCTATCACCTGAAGAAGGCAAACATCTCCTCACCCATCCTCACCACATTTTACTGGAGCAAAACAGACTGTGTCCTGACCAGCTGCATCAGTGTCTGGTTTGGGAAATGCAATGTCTCCAACTACAAGTTCCTCCAGAGTATAGTGCAGACAGGTGAAGACATCATCAGCATGTCTCTACCCCCCTGTAGGACATCATCTGTACACAGTGTATCTGCAAAGCCTCCATAATGCTCAAATAGTGCCACAACCACAATACTGCACTGCTGCAATAAATTTCACTTTGATTTGTAGCTATGGACCTTCGTAGTCTTTAGTGTAATAAGTATAATAAATGCCTTTATCATAATGTTTTGTGATTTGGAGTATTTGCACTGAACACAATCCTCACAATGAAGCATGGCGGTAGTTCCCTTGGCCTGTTGGTTTATACTTCTGCTTTAATGTACTGTATATTTGTGATTGTATTAAATACAATAAGAGGAGAAAAGTGAAGGGATATAATGAATGCGTGAAACACGCCACAGCTGTGGTTAAATGATGCATTGATAGATTTTAGGTGCATATTAGTAAACAGGGGAATAAACTATGCTGATAAATATAGAATATCAGGCCTACTACTGAGTATGTAGAGATTTTTAACTTACTGTACTTTTTTCATACTTTTTTAAGACCCTGTTTTTGTTGTTAATATGATCATGAATTATAGAATGTTATTCAGATGTTAAAATGTAGTCAGATTTACTCGGTCTACTGATTTTATTGTGTAGGAATGTGTAGGATATGAATTTGGAGAAGATTTCAGCTCAGGTTTTTAATCAGGGGTTTGATAACTGCTAGTAACTGCTAGACTAAAGTATTCAGGTACATAGCCAATGCTAAGTTTGATTGTTTCTTGTACTATCTGTTTGTAGAAACTTGTAGGTAAGGGATCTAATACACAATTTGACAATTTTGATGAGGAGATTAGTGAAATTAGTTCAGTCTCTAAAAGGGGAATAAAATTCATCTACATTATTATGAGATATTCTAAATTTTTTGCTTGAAATAAATCATGAAGTCATCACTACTGCATATTGACCGTGTTCATGCTTCTGTGATCGTCTTATTCCAAGTTAATTTTGCTACAGTATTAAATAAGAATCTAGGATTATTTTTATTATCTTCTATTAGAGCAGAGAGATATGTTGATCTAGCAGCACTAAGAGCTTTTCTGTAGCTCAAGAGACTCTCCTTCCAAGCTGGATGAAATGCTACCAGTTTAGTTTGACGCCGTTTACGTTCTAATTTGCGAGTGGTCTGTTTTAGGGCGTGTGATTGTCATACCAGAGTGCTATTTTTTCTCTCTAATTATTTTCCTTTTAAGAGGAGCTACATTATCCAGAGTGTAGCGAAATGTTGACATTCAGTCACTAGATCAAGTTCTATGGGTTAGACAGCAGTCCATTCAAACTTGATAATTCTGGGAGATTATCAATAAAACTATGTGCAGCAGCTGGCATGAATGTACGTTTGATGCAGTAGAATGGTAAAGACCATATATTAGAGTATACTTTATGACTAAGAAAATTTTTAAATGAGATAAGATAGTGATCTGAGAGTGATTTGAGTCTTTGGAGGTGTAACTACAATTTCTGTATTTAATCCGAATGTTAATATTAGATCAAGTGTGTGACCACCATTGTGAGTGGGTCCTGTTACATTCTGATTTACTCCTACTGAGTCTGGAATGGACACAAACACTGCTCTCAGAGGGTCGTGTGGATCATCACCATGAATATTAAAGTCTCCAACTATTAATGGTTTGTCTAAAGAAACAACCAGGTTCGAGATCACAAAGAAATTCAGAATAGTGCCCTGGGGGTCTGTAAATAATAATTAGAGGAATCGACTGGGCAGATTTATTTTTTGTAGTTACTCATGTTATGTTAGTGTAGAGAACTTCAAGCGCATTGAATTTATGTCCATGTTCTTGTGTGACACTTCGATTATCTTTATAAATAACTGTGATGCCTCCTCTGTCAGTTAGACGAGGCTGATGTTACTGAACCCCGGAGGACTCGCTTCTTTTAATGCTACATTTTCATTTGGTTTAATAAATGTTTCTGTTAAACACAGTACATTAAACTCCTGATCAGTAACAGTTTTGTTAACAAAAAGTGCTTTAGATGTGAGAGACCTACCATTTAATGGTACTAGATTCAGATCAAAGGTGCTGGCTGTGCATTCCATATGATCATAATTTTATGTTAACTAGGTTACTAAAACAAACTTTAGTCACACAGTCACATAGTCACAAGCCTACAGAAGCCTGTTGATCCCAGGAAAGAGAGTAGCTGTTTGTTTGTGATGGGTTTGGGCATTTGTAGTATGATATCAGTTCTGCCAGGAGTCAGCTTCTTACTAGTCCCTGAGAGAAGCATCCCCAAGTATTTGGTCCTGTTTTGATGGACTGTAATTTAGTTTTGTCCACTTTGTGACCACTCTGACAGGTGTTTTAGAAGTTTCAGTGAATCTTCTTGGCACTGCTGCTGAGTGGCGCTGCAGACCATTGATGTGCTGCAGGACCATGTTTTGCAGGTCCAGGGTTGAGTGAGCGTCCTTCACCAAGCTGTTGAAGATGTCTGGACTTTCACAGTACTCCAGAGGCAGACTGGTGTACATGTGCTGTTGGCCTTGAAATTGAAAGTGAAGATATATCTGCTGTCTGGGTGGAGTGAGGTGCTGAAGAATGCAAAGCACAGGGTGACAACTGTATTTTATTGAGCATCAGCAGGGATGCGGGATAAGACAGAATGTGGGTCAGGCACAATGGTCTGGGTGGATTGGTGTTTTACAGTCACTGATGGTGGGAATCAAGACCGCAGCTTTCAATAAGGCACTGATGGTGACACCAATGCCTTCCTCTGCTTCCATTGCCAGTGGGTATTTTCTGAGACTGGGCATTTGTGGGTGAATTGGTAAATACTTTGTTTATTGGATTGTTGATTTTGGCATTTTATTTATTGTGAGTGTGTTAAAAAATGTATAATTAGTACATAGCCCATTTGCCATGCTAGATGTTTAGCAGTTTTGAGTGTCCTACTGAGAAATGTAGAATCAGCAAATTGTTGTTTGTTGGAAAATTGAATTTAAGAAATGTTTGTGTTTTTTTCCTTTGCATGTGTTAATTGTACACTTGCTGCATTGTTTTTGGGATATATACATTTTAAAATGAATGTTTGTGTGTTGGTGGCTCGGTGGGTAGCGCTGTCGCCTCACAGCAAGAAGTTCAATCCCTGGGTGGAGTGGTCTTTTCTGTGTGGAGTCTGCATGTCCTCCTCGTGTCTGCGTGGGTTTACTTCGGTTTCCTCCCACAGTCCAAAGACATGCATATTAGGTTAATTGGTGTCTCTAAAGTTCCCCTAGTGTGTGTGTATGTGTATCCTATTTATCAGTGTATTAACTAAAAAATGAAGACAACAAAATCAAATATGAATATGAGTTTATGAAGTAAAAAATGACAATAACTAATGTAAAATGTCAAAGATATCAAATAAATAATGTATACCAATGAAAGATTAAAGAATTAAAATGAAAAAAAAGGATAAAAAGTTAAAAATTCAGATAGTGATTAAACAATGTGTTATTTAAAAAAACTGCCAAGAATTCAGATCATATACACACAGGCCTAAAAATTCCTAATAAAAAATAATAAAAATGAAGGGGGAAAATGAAAATAGAGAAAGCAGCATCCTCTGTTGGACCTCCTGGAACATCAGAACAGCAGAAAAAATTACAGCATGATTTACAAGTACACATGCGCAGACATGCTCTCTCTCTCTCTCTCTCTCTCTCTCTCTCTCTCTCTTTCACACACACACACACACACACACACACACACACACACACGCCCGCGCGTGCACCCCCCCCCACACAGACTTTGTCTTGCTGTACATGTGAGGATGTTCCATTGATATAATTCATTAGTGCAATGCCTAACCCACACTCTAACCTTGGTAATGAAAAGGCAACATTTTTGGCTCTTTTACTTTTATATTTTGTTAAAAACTACAACAAAAAACATCCTTATGGGGACCAGCAAAATGTCCCCACAACGTCAAAAATATCAGATATTCCTATCCTAAGATTTTATAAGATTATGGTCTTCCACAGAAACGTATGAGCTACAGACAGTCATGAACGTTCCACCTACAGAAGGGATTTTGATCACAACCACCTACAGAAGGGATTTTACTCACCAAAATCTTTACCAATAATAAATAATTTTCAACTACTGTAGGAATTTCAGTGCTATTTGTTCACCTTGGGCCGTTGCGTATCCCTCAGGAGGGTGTCACTGTTTTTAAACAGAGTTCCTGCCCTGTAGGCTACTCGGCCAGACGAACAACTGCTACCCTTTTCTTCTGATTGGCCTTTTGTACTTAATGTAGTTACACTCTTGTGCACAAGATGTCACCGTATCCTTTCAGTTAGTTGGTTCATTTCGGCTCATAGTTATAGAATGATACAGCTTCAGTGTACAGGGTCAATCTGACTCCTACAGATATCCTCATTGTCAGCACTGACGCATAAAGCCCTAGATACACTGTCTTGTCCTTGAACCATCTTGTATGAACTGTATCTCATGTGACAGTCCTTATTACTCAGAAACATAATGTCTGCTTGATCTGTTATGATAACAGGGTACTGGGGCTACTCAACCTCAGAAAAGATCTTCAGTCTAACATTAACCTAACTGAGCTATTTCAGCAACTGTTTTATGAAACAATTTACTTTTTCACCCAAAGATTTGGGATACAACAATTGACCATTAAGCACAAGCTTTTTTTGAGATAAGCACCTGGAGTAAATATTTTGCAGCATTTAGTGACATTTAAACAAAATATTCTCCTGACTGAGTTATTTTGACCAGTGCACACCAAATTACTCTATTAACCAAATTATTACTGTATCAGAAACTTGGTCCATCCACATGCTGAGCAGAATTTTGGCCGACACAGAGTAAGCATGAACCTGCCACTGTAGGAGCTCCATTCTAATGATCCCTTAGCCATAATATTGCACATGAGCTTAACTGCATTGACCAAATGCTTCAGCCTTGGGCCATATTCATCTTCAACAGAATTTGGTCCCTATACATTTTAACAAGTGTTTGTAACCTGAACGTTTTTGAAGATGTCACCAAAATGTATATTGAAATCACTGGATTCAAAGTCCAGAGTGCTAATCATTACTCCATTACACCATGGGATGAAGTTACTTTGAGCTTTTACTTTCCACCAGCTAAATACTGCTATATCCTGTAAAGTTGTGGTTGGACATTTACACACACTCACCATGGACATGAATGTCATGCCAATTTTGTGCTTTCAGTGATTTCTTGGAACTGTTCTTTTTCTGGAGCAGAATGATTGTACAACATACACTGATCAGCTGTAACATTAAAAGCACCTGCTCATGTGCCTATTGTAGGTGCTTTTGTGGTGTACAGGGCTCAGCATGGGCACTCTGGTTTGCAGCTACACAGCTCCATTCGCAGCCAGCTGTGATGCAGTTTGTGTTTTGGCTCCTTTCTCTCATAACCAACATGAACTTTTTTAGCAATCTGTGCTACAGTAGCTCTTCTGTAGGACTGAACCAGATGGGCTAGCCTTCACTCCCCATGCCCGTCAGTGAGCCTTGGGCACCGATGCCCCTGTCACCAGTTCACCAGTTATCCTTCCTTGGACCACTGTTGGTAGGTACTAACCACTGCATACTGGGAACACCCCACGAGACCTGCTGTTTTGGTGATGCTCTGCCCCAGTTGTCTAAACATCACAATTTGTCCCTCGTCAAAGTCACTCAGATTGTCACGGTTGCACATTTTTTGTCCAACAGGACAATGACACCAAACACACATCAAAGCTGCAGGACCTGTGAATTCAGTGGATAAACAAGTTGAAGGTTACAGGAAAAAGCTTAAACAAAATGAAACTAACCATTATTAGGAGCAAAGAGACTCCTTTCAAGTCCTGTGTCCTTCCTGCTTCAGTGAACGGCAGGTGAATTTTATCTGACTGTTAATTTAAATGAACAAGCAGAAAATCTTATTGTGGCAGTGGAGGCGTGGTCAAGCAGCTGCTCCAAGTGGAGAGGAGCAGGTGGAGGCAGCAGGTAATGTGAGATGAGACTCATCTGTGGCTTTGAGTTTATGTGTGTGTGTCGTTTTGTCTTTCAGGGAGGCTCATAATCAGAGAGAGTGTGCACACTGACAGCACAGAGCCAAGTAAGTGTGTGTTTGTGTGTGTGTTTGTACAAAAATCAAAGCTGGGCAATAAAAAGCCTTTTTGTGTTTCTTATGCCTGTTTCCCAAATCTTCCTGACATTCACACACACCAGGGTTCTGTGGTTTCCCAGACTCAATATTAAGGAAGACTCAGCCGCCGCTGATGCAGTTGGAATACTCCAGTGTGACGAGGGCAGTCCTGCAGCATTTAGGAGCTCTGCAGATGTTTCTGGCCATTACAGCTGCCTGATGGTGCCGGCCCCTTCACCATCCCACAGCAGCTCAAAGACCCCTGTCGACGGTGGCTGATGGCCAGGGATCAGGATGCTGAGCAGCCCATCAAGCTCCTGGTTCAGGAGCAGCAGCATGGGTCCAGTGCCACCAGCCCGTTTTGCAGTTGCACTTAGGCAGTGCAGTTTTTTCATTCTCCTACTCTCTGTCTTGCTCTCCTAACCCCTCTTTTCTCCCCTCTTCTCCCCTGGTTCCAGCTCCCCAGACACGTTTCCCACTTCCCTTATCCTGCCCAGCCACACTGACTTCTCTGTTTGTCTCTCCACGGGGGAACATCCCGTGCCCCACAGAGCTGGGGCAAAACCTGGGCAGATGTACCGATGTGGCAGGAAAGTGAGGTGCTTCCAGGATCTGCGCCCCCACATAGAGGTGGGGACACTGATTCAGATCCCTGATGCAACAATTAAGTGGGAATGTATCAAGTACCTGTGAATATATAAGGGGGTACACGTCTGGCCTTGGTGGACTCAGGGTGTAATCAGACCTCCATCCATCCATCAGCCTGATTCAATGCGACATGCAACGAGACTCTGAGGCAGTCTAGCCTAATGTCACACTCACGCACCCCAATTTTTCTATTATTAAAGATTATAGGTATTATTGACTGATGCAGGACACTCAGACGAAGGAGAAAATAACTCAGCTGTTGGTACCGAAGAGCCGTTAGGAAATGTTATTCCAGGTGGGTCATCATACTTCTATGGCATGACATCTGGGGCAGGACAAAGCAATTAACCATCTCATGGCACGTTTATTTTGCCCAGGCATTCACAACGATGTTAGCAAGAGGTGTAAGGCATGTAGCAAGTGCCAGCTGGTAAAGTCACTGGCCACCACAAAAGCACCATTGCACCCCCTTCAATTGGTCAAGGCCCATTAGACCGGACTGTACAGGGACATCGCTTAGTGTTAGTGATGGTGGGCTATGCAGCATAATACCAGGAAGCAGTGCGTCTCTGTGATGTCTCAGCATGCAATGTTGCGGAGGCACTGTTCTGTGTTGAAAGGGATCCTGAAAGGGATCCTAACTGATCAGGGCACTATCTGTATGTCACAAACACTTCACAAGCTTTGGATTGTTGGAGATTAAATCAATTCACACCAGTGTTTACCATCACAAACAGATGTCCTAATGGAGAGGTTTAATCAAATGCTAGAAAACATGATTTGGAAGTTCGTTCACTGCGATGCTTGGAGTTGAGATAAGTGGCTCAAACTGCTTTTATTTGCAGTACGAGAGGTCCTGCAAGCCCTCAAGGTGCATCCACCTTGACTCGGAAGTAGGAGGTCATGTTCAGGACGTTCGAACTCCAAAGAGATGAAAAAGACATGGACACATGGATTACAGATCCAGTTATATAGGAGCTGACGTATGCAGGAGATTCTCCCTTCATTTCAATGAGTGTTTTTTCAGATACTGCATTACACTTGAGGGCATTCAGTTTAATTATAATGTCCCTCTTCACATATATAAAAAGTGTGGGTAATAGATGATGTAATAAAAGACATTTCATAATGCTTCTTTTTTTTGCATTTTTGCATAAACTCTGTTGTTGCAGTTCTCCTATATATAACATTTATGATATTGTTTTGCTCTGTTCACCAAGCAAGCTAACTGGCCTTCTTTTTCTTGCTGTATCAGACAAGCTGTGATTTCCTCTCTCCTCATAGGCATCCTGAGATGTTGCCTGTACAGTCTGACAGTTTATATTTAACAGTTTTGGAAAATGTGTGTAAATCTTCATTTTGGATGGAAATGAACCAGTTCCAAACCTATTCCTGTAAGACAAACCTGTTATAACCTTAATCCAGCATGACAATGCCCCTGTGCACAAAGTGAGCTCCATGAAGACATGGCTTGCCACGGTTGGAGTGGAAGAGCACACATTAATCTCCTTCGGGATGAACTGGAATGCTGACTGCTGAATGCTGACTGCTGAATGCTGACTCCACCCCAGGCCTCATCACGTGACATCAGTGCCGGACCTCACTAATGCTCTTGTAGCTGAATGAACACAAATCCCCACACCCACACTCCAAAATGTAGTTGAAAGACTTCTCCAATGAGGGGCGGATGTTATAACAGCAAACGGGGACTAACTGTGGAATGGGACATTCAACAAACACTTGAATATTACCAATATTATTATTGAATTACCTAAAGCAGACAGGTTTTTAAGTGCGTTAAGTGGTTAAGCTTGTACATTATAAGTTTGTTTGCATTTTCTGCTTTGCACTGATGTTGAGAAATATTACAAAGCTGATCAGAAGAACCCCAAACTGTTGTCTAAACAGCTGACAAGTCATTGCACAGATTTTTATTTTGGGTCGTTTGGGTACAAAAAGAAAAACAAACAAACAAAAAAGATGTAATGTCGCCCATTCTTTCTTAAACAAAACCACTAGAACACACAACATGCTGTAATCATCTCTTCATGTGCTTTCGAGGAGGACAGTTTTAGTAAAGAGGGACAACGGGGCTGTGACATGTCCCTAATAGTCCACTAAACCTGGTCAAATGTAAATGCCAAACTGCTCAATAAATGTAAAATCTGAAATACAGTTTTATGACATTAATAAAGTTCACTTTAATGTTAAAAAATTCTCTGAAGTATTCATGAGGCCATAGTTGATCATCACTACTAACCAAAAAGTAAAAGGCAAACAAACAACAAAAACTCTCCACTGATGTGTACCCAGATAATGTACAAACACACAAACACTGAACCTAAATGGTCTTTTGTTAATATTTTCACACAAGGATGTGATTACCCAAAGATGACTTGCCTGAAAACCTGTTATGTTGTTTGATTTACTGCCCAGATTTATTGCCAAGACACATACAACAAAGAAATAATCTACCAAACACAAGTTTCCCTACTTTGTGTGCCATGTATATATTACTGAATATATTCTACATAATAAAACATGCTGTTTTCAACATTCTTACTCACTAGAAACTTTACTAGAACCACATGTACACTTTATGTGCATGTACACATGCAGTTATCCAACCAGCCAATTGCGTGGCAGCCCACAGTTAATGTTCACATCAAACATCAAAATGGGGAAAATGTGGTCTCTGTGGAATGGAACGGCACTGGACACCTGAACACATTCACCCAAAAGATTCTTCCGCAGGTAGTATGTGAGATCTGACGACTGTGAAGACCCAGAGCAGTTACTCAAATGATCACTCTTTACATCTGTGGTGAGCAGAAAAGCAACTCTGAGTGAAAACCTCGAGGCAGATGAGCTGCAGCAGCAAAAATCACATCGGGTTCCACAGTGAGCACAGGCACACCGATACTTGTGCAAAATAATAGCAGTGTGTTTAAAACAACAGAGAGAAAGGTCAATCCTCATAAAAGCATTAATTTCCATTTACACAAAGGCACTAGGAGCACTGCACATTCAACTCCAAATGAAAACATGAACAAAATATCAATGTTTACACTGTAAATGAAGAAAAAAAAAGAATAATATTCTATTAAAAATAATATCAATGTCTGCATTTTCGAATATTTACAGTATAAGCTGAAATTTGTTTACAGATTTAGCTTTTCTGTTAGTCACTGAACTAATATTTAGTTGTATAACCTTTATTTCTGATAACTGCTTT
>JAOVVH010164078.1:0-11296 GCA_028566435.1 Scorpiodoras heckelii | reverse complement strand
CACACAGAACGGCCCGGACCGGGAATCAAACCCGGATCGTCTTGCTGTGAGGCAACAGTGCTAACCACTACACCACCATGCTGCCCTACAGTGAAACAATAACTAATAAAACATAATATCTTTAGCAAAGACATTTCTATAAATATAGTATCATCAGTAGTGCTTCTTTATTACTGTATGTGTCATCCATCAGACCCCTGCAGAAACCAACTTTGGAGTTAAACTATGTCATCACAAAAATCCTAATAAAGTTGAACAGGAAATACAGAATCTGTAATATGAAAGTAAGGACTGTAGCCTAGCTATTTGCATAAGCTTAACTGGGAAAAGGGCAAGGTAATTATTAGTCTTACACTTTCTTAGATGCAGATTTATGATACTGTGGTCTTTGTGGTACTAACTGGGTTTTGACTACTGTCACAAACATCCTCACACCAGTGGCGTTGTCCTATTTTCATTTCTAGCAGCCAAACCATGATGTTTAACATGTTTAGAAGGTAGCTAATAGATCTTTAGCTTCAGTGTAAACCCCTACCTACTTTAGCATTTAATTGCAAATGCCAGAATACCAGGATAACTACTAAGCTCAATATTTAGCAAACCTATCATGCCAATCGTAAATGGCTTCCTATTGGCCATACAGCTATCTTCTGTGGTGAATGTATTGCAGACAGTAGAAAGCCATTTGGCTACTCTCTGGTCTGATAACCACTACAGAGAGATAAAATTGAACAGTGATTTCAAATCAGCTTAACTTACAAGGCCTTTCCTACTTATTTTTATGATTGGAAATATCTGCCTGGGGAGTGTTGTCAAAATGGCAGAGATCTCCATGTTAAAAATGTCTGAGTTTTGGGACACATAGGCAAATTCTGGCAATGACAAGAGTAATGTGTTCCAAAAGTGGTCCAGTGATATGCACATTTTAAGTTTTTAGTAGCATTTTGAATGTTAACCAAAAATGGTTCAAATGCAAGTAATGTTTGTGCATTTCAATTTTGGCCCAGTTGAGTTGTGGTTATGTTCTGCCAGCCATCATTCATTCTGCCTGCTATCATTCCACAGTGTTATGGTAACATTAAACCACTGACAGGTGAAGTGAATAACATTGATTACCTCATTACACTATATATTAGGCATCAACTGAGCAGTCAGTTCTCAAAGTTGATCCATTGGAAGCAGGAAAAATATGCAAGTGTAAGAATCTGAGCAACTTTGACAATGGGAAAATTGTGATGCTAGATAACTGGTTCAGAGCATCTCCAAAACAGCTGGTCTTATGCGGTGTTTCTGATTAGTACATACCAAAAGTGGTCCAAGGAAAGACAAGTGGTGAACTGGTGACAGGTTCTGGGGTGTCCAAGGCTCATGGAAGCACATGGGGAGTGCAGGCTAGCCCGACTGGTCCAATCCCACAGAAAATCTACTGTAGCATAAACTGCTGAAGAAGTTAATGTTGGCTACGATAGAAAGGTGTCAGAACACACAGGGCATCACAGTTTGCTGTGTATGGGACTGTTTAGCTGCAGACTGATCAGAGTGCCCATGCTGACCCCTGTCCACTGCCGAAAGTGACTACAATGGGTACGTCAATATCAGAACTGGATCATTGAGCAATGAAAGAAGCATTTCCTTTTGTAAAACATTTTCTTTTACATCATGTGGCTGGCCAGGTGCATGCGTGATTCTATGGGAAATGTTCTGTGGGGAAACTTTGAGTGGATGTGGATGTTATTTTGGCATGTACCACCTTTCTAAATATTGTTACAGACCAAGTATATGCCTTCATAGCAACAGTATGGCACTGGCTTGTTGTTCTGGAATGGTTTGAGGAACATGACAAAGGGTTCAAATTCCCCAGATCTCAATCTGATTGAGCATCAGTGGGATATGCTGGGCAAATAAGTTCAATCCTTCTAGGACCAAGCTCGCAACTTACAGGAATTAAAGCATCTGTTAATGTCTCGGTGCCAGACAACACAGCACACCATCAGAGGTCTTGTGGAGTCCATGCCTCAATGAGTCAGAGCTGTTTCTATTTACAAGGGGGACCTACACAATATTAGGCAACTGGTTTTTATTTTATGGCTGATGGTTATATGTTACAGCAGACCTAACGTTGCTAGTATACATATTCAATTCATTCATTGATCTTCTTAACTGCTTATTCCTATCCCCAGGGTCACAGGAGAGCCGGTGCCTAACCGGCGGCATAGGGCACAAGGCAGGATCAACCCTAGACAGGGCGCCAATCTACCAGCACAGACACTTATACACACACTCACACACTAGGGGCACTTTAGACACACCAGTGTCTTTGGACTGTGGGAGGAAACCGGAGTGCCTGGAGTAAACCCAACATAGACACGAGGAGGACATGCAGACTCCACACAGAAAGGACTCCACCACTCCACCTGGGGATTGAACCCGGGACCTTCTTGCTGTGAGGTGACAGCGCTACCCACTGCGCCACCTGGATTTTATGTCTCCGAGTACTCCGGTTTCCTCCCACAGTCCAAAGACATGCATATTAGGTTAATTGGTGTTTGTGTGTGTGTATGAGTGTGTGTGCCCTACGATGGATTGGCGCCCTGTCTAGGGTTGATCCTGCCTTCTGCCCTATACCGCTGGCTAGGCACCGGCTCTCCTGTGACCCTGGGGACAGGAATAAGTGGTTAAGATAATGAATGAATGAATGAATGAATGAATGAATGAATGAATGAATGAATGAATGAATGAAGGAATGAATGAAGGAATGAATG
Source organism: Scorpiodoras heckelii (assembly GCA_028566435.1). Classification (NCBI taxonomy): domain Eukaryota; kingdom Metazoa; phylum Chordata; class Actinopteri; order Siluriformes; family Doradidae; genus Scorpiodoras; species Scorpiodoras heckelii. The sequence continues at coordinate 8,534 of JAOVVH010164078.1, read as the reverse complement.
TAACCAGTAAACTGATAAAAGGATTGGGGGGAAGAAGAGAGAGGTGGGGGAGAAAAAAACATAGCCTGTTAGGTATGCTCCTTCACCAACCTTTAGAAAAAGAAATCTACATTTTGTGCAGAGTGTAAGCAGGGACTCTCGCAAGACTAGCTATGACAGCATAACTAAAAGGGAGAGCCAGAAGGTAACGCAGACATGAGTGAAAGAAAGCTCACTCAGGTATTGTGGTACGAGACCATTTAGTGCCTTATAGGTTAATAGTAGTATTTTATAATCAGTGCCAAATTTGAGTCGAAGCCAATGCAGTGTGGATATAATAGGGGTGATGTGCTCATATCTTCTGGTTTTTGTAAGGACTCTGGCTGCTGTATTCTGAAATAACTGGAGCTTGTTTATACACTTACTAGAACATAAAAAAAGTAAGGCATTACAAAAATCCAGCCTAGAGGTAGCAAAAACATGGACTAATATTTCTGCATCATGCCGCAATATTATATTTCTTATTTTAGCAATATTTCTGAGATGAAGGCTATCCTAGTAATATTATCTACATGAGCTTCAAATGAAAGATTAAAACATGTACATAAATTGTATACATCTACAGTACAGGTTATAATACTGTGTGGTGTATTGTCCTTTAATGAATGCCTCATTACATTGTCTTTTATTAACACCCATACTTGTACTTTAGACCCTTCAACATTTTTATGTTACCCCAGACAGAGGAAAGAGTCCACATAAAGTTACAATATATTTCCTAAACAACACAAAAGGAAGAACTCTTAATGCAGAGTCAGTGAGTTTATGAATAGTAAACACAATGTAATAAAACTGCTGTGTCACAGCAAGATAAGTACAATACACCTGCAAGAAAAAAAAATCACCTCAGGGAATGGACTACTTTAGATGCAGTTTAAAGCAGAGAAGATTGACTTTCATTTTCCTGTGACATTATACAGCATTAATACAATCAAGTCATTGAAATTTGATCTAGAAGTTACCCATATGACAACTACAACCTGATTTAATTTCCTTTTAATACAGTTTAAAAATACAGCACAGTGGCATAGCAGTTAGTGTTTTCACCTTAGAGCTCAAAGGTCCCCAGTTTGATCCTGAGCTCCTGTTATGGTATGTGTGGCATATCAAATGTTCTCCCTGTGTTCATGTGAGTTTTGTCCCACTTCCAAAAACATGCAAAAATTTTGGTTGGCTATACTGTATTGCCCCTGAACACATGTACATGGGGTGCTCTACGATGGCCTGATTTTCCGTTTGGAGTGTATTCTCCCACCTTGTGTCTAATGGGATATCTATACATAATATCTGACATTCATTGCTTTATTGATCAAAGTGATCACGCACTCTTGCGATGCATACAGAGTCATAAAGAGAATGTTGATGAGGGTGTGTTAAACAGTAATTAAATGCAGGGCTCATTTAGCAATGCAACACTTAAAGTGTGTACCCCTACATTACTAATTAGACAGATATCAGTAATAGGGACAAATCTACCTGGAACCACTTTCTAAATCAGTGTTACATTTGTATGTAAAGTACACTAATTGCATCACGTCAGGAACAGGTTTAACATTTTCATATTTCAGCAAAACAGTCTGCCTTTTCAAAACTGACATAGTGCATATAAATTCTACACACCCCTGTTAAAATGGCAGGTTTTTCCCTTATTGTGAAATTACAATACATAAAAATTAAGAGAAAAATAATCAGAAATCTGCTGAATCCATGGTCTACAAAAAGCGTGTATGATAGCACAGATTTTCTAAGATAGTATTTCACATAGGAGCTAATGATATACACCTTTGTCAGTCTGAGGTTACTAAGAGTAATATTGTAGAGGTGTGTAAATTAGCAAAGGGAATGTCCTATACCATAATATGCTCTGGCATCCATCCCAATGTGGTATGGCGAAATATCTAACAGCAGGTTATGGTCGCTGAACTGCTGGATGTCCAGGTGGTGCTTCGAAAACGATGTGGGCTTTATAGACAGATAGACTCCACACAGAAAGGACCCAGACCACTGATTGAACCTGGACCCTCTTGCTGTGAGGCGACAGCGCTACCCACTGCGCCACCATGCCGCCCGATAGCCTTCGCCCGATAGACTATAATGTCCACATGACCCCTATTTTATCCACACTGCATTGTCTTCCATTCAAATTTCGCATTGATTATAAAATACTACTATTAACCTATATTTCACTAAATGGCCTCGCACCGCAGTACCTGAGTGAGTTTTTAGTATGTTATGATCATCCATGCCTACTTTGATCAAAAGGTGCAGGCTCTCTGTTGGTACCTCGAATAATGAAGGCTACAGCTTGGGGCAGAGCTTTCTCTTACAAAGCCCCACAGTTGTGGAACAACCTTCAAATTAGTGTTCAGGACTCTGACACAGTCTCAGTGTTTAAGTCTAGGCTGAAAACGTATTTGTTTAGGCAAGCCTTTTGTCACTAGCTTTTCTTCTTAGATAAAGGCGTAGAGCTGGAGGGTTCATAGGCATAGAGTGTTCTGGGATGTTCGGATGCTGTCGCCCCCCACTCTCCTGCGTTCACTCAGGTTTGTTGAGGGTGGAGTGGCAGGATGCTTTATGTCCCAGGGCTCCCTCCTGTCTGCTTACTTTCTGGCTCTCCCTTTTAGTTATGCTGTCATAGCTAGTCTTGCCGGAGTCCCTGCTTGCACTCTGCACAAATTGTACTTTTCTTTTTCTAAAGTCTGTGTTTTTTTCTCCCTCACCTCTCTCTTTTTCTCCCTAATAACCCCCCCAACCCCACACCCCACCACATGATCAAGCAACATGTGCTACACCCAAGACACCATGAGACACCAGATACAAGATCCGCCTGCTAAGGGTGGCCCCTCATGGATGGCCTGGAGATCGCCAGAATGGACAGCTTAAAGAAATTCAGTTAATTTACATCTGATGTGGGCACCCTGCCATGATGTCTGGGACTGTTTGCCATAGATAGTTTCAGACTTTATCAGTCAAATTTCAATCACTGAATAGTTTAGAACTTCAACCATGTAGACTTCACATTAAAACCTATCAGTTTACTGGTTACAATTTTTTACTTATTTATTTATTTTTACTATATATTATCATTATTATTTTTACACTCAATTAAAGAAAGGATTATTTATTATTGTACTATCCCATGTCACCCAAATGAGGATGGGTTCCCTTTTGAGTCTGGTTCCTCTCAAGGTTTCTTCCTCTTAACTTCTGAGGGAGTTTTTCCTTGCCACCATCGCCATCAGCTTGCTCATTTGGGATAACATTAAGGGATAAAACCCTTGTGCTGGATTATGTCTGGATGTTTTTGTCTTTGTAAAACCGCTTTTGGGACAATGTCCATCGTTAAAAGTGCTTTAGAAATAAAACTGAGTTTAAATGAATTGAATTGAATATCTCACTTATCTATTTTAATGTCCAAAATATTAGATGTACCATGGAACACTATGAAGGCCATATTCAGAAAATGGAGCACCATAGTGACCACCAAGAACAGGATGTCTCTCCAAAATTTACAAAAGAACAAGACAAAAACTTGCTATGGAGGCTGCCAAGAGACCTACAACAGCTTTAAAGGAACTTGCACTAATGTATGGCAAGTACTGATTACTCTGCATGTAAGAAGAATCTCTCATTCTTTACATCTGGGCTTTGGGGTAAGGTAGCTTAATTTAAAAAATCCAATCCCAACCAAACTCCCCCAACCATGTGGCAAAATGTATTATCATCTAATAAGACCAATTCCAAAAAGTATAATAATTAAAGATTTCCAAAAGCACAAAAAAGCACATGACTAAAAGAGCACCATATTCATGGTGAAGCATGGTGGTGGCAGCATCATGCTTCAGGGCTACTTTTCTTCAGCCCCATCTAGGGTTTTTACCAAGGTGGAGGGAATCATGAATAGCTACAAATACCAGTAAATTTTTGTGCAAAACTTTCAGGTATCTGCTAGTAACCTGGAGATGAAAAGGAATTTCAGCACTACAGTGACTCAAAGCATACATGCAAATCAGCAAAGAAACGACATAACCAAAAGATCAATGTTCCTGAATGGCCTAGTCAGAGCCCAGATCTGAATCCAACTAAAAGTCTGTCAGGTGACAGGAAGCAGGCTGTTCATTGGAGATGCCCTCACAACCTGGCAGAGCTAGAATTCTTTTTGCTAGAAAAAGTTGGAAAATACTGCCAAGTCAATATGTGCCACACTGATAGACTTTTATCTAAAAAGATGAAGTGGTATACATACTAAAATCAAAAACTGCTTCAGTAAAGTGTTAGTTTAAGGGTCTGCACACTTATTGAACAGGTTTATTATTAGTTTTTTTTACAAACCGCATTTCCAGAAATGTTGGGACACTTTATAATAATTTGTTGATTTGCTTGAAGCTTTATTTAACAGAAAAATTACAATGAAAAGATTTTCAGAGATTTCAATGAACTCAATTCTGTTAAGTATAAAAATATTTAGAAATTGATGCCTGCAACACACTCAAAAAATGAGTTTGGACAGAGGCACGTTTACCACTGGGTCACATCAGCTTTTCATTGAATTATATTTATTTAAGTATTTGGGAATTGAACATACAAATTGGAATTTTTGCCCAGTCTTGCTGTATACAAGACTCGAGCTGTTCAACAGTCAGTGGTTGCTGTTGTCTGATTCTCCTCTTCATGATGCTCCATACATTTCAATAGGAGACAGATCTGGACTGCAGGCAGGCCAGTCAAGCACACACTCTATACCTACAAAGCCATACTGTTGTAACTTCTGCAGAATGGTGCCTGGCATTCCTCATTGTCTTGAAAATAAACACAGCACAAAAAGTAAGGAAATTTGTGTTTGGTAGATTATTTTTTTGTTGTAACAATGCTTCTTGGCAATAAATCTTATACCACTGGAAAGCCTGTTAATTTCCCTTTTAAATGGTGCCACATTTGTAAGGAACATGTATTTGTGGGATGAGCTGTAGAGCTGAGTATGTGGGTTGCACCCATGAAAAATTTGCCAAATCTTCTCTGCCATTGCCAAACAGCTTATTCTGCTGTTGCTATTGACACTTGTTTAGAGCTTCTGGTACACCCAGGTGCTGCCAATAAGGTGCCTGACTGATTGTTACAACAAAGAAATAATCTACCAAACACAAATTTCCTTACTTTTTGTGCTACGTTTATCAATATAAGCCTCATCAGTGGTACTGGGGCAGGAGGTACGTGATCAGGCACTGATCTGTCTGTTAAGCCCCATTAATTTCTGTTAAATAAACCTTTGTGTTCTGTTGAGTTCCCGAGCCTGTCTCTCATCATTTCATTTTGTTACACTGGTGCCAATCCCGGGAGATTCCTAGATGATGAAGTTGACATGGAGTCCACACCATTGGGCAGCTTGATCCAGTCCCTTGTGGCCATGCAGCAGGCCCAAATGAACACCTTTTGAACGCTGCTTCCAGGCCCTGCTCGCGGTGCAGACAGAAGATCGGCAGGCGCTGCAGGACCTGCTGCACATGCCAGATGATTCTGTGCCCATTGTGGCAGCCACAATGTCACTGCCTCCCACGTTGTTTCCCAAGATGGGTCCACAGGATGATGAGGAAGCCATCCTGGAGCTCTTCAAGCAGTTTGCAGAGGGCTGGCGGGAATATCAGTGGGTCGACTGGCTCCTGCCACTCCTGCCATGGAAGGCACAGCTGGTTCAAGGTTGGGCATGGAAAAATGCACAATAGGTGACGGGAAAGGTGATGGTGAAATGTGTGCATGAGGATATTCATGAATATCCTGTAGTTCCCATTACCATTCAGCTCAGAGGAGAAAAACAGGTCAAATGTCAAGGTGGCAGTTATTCTCCGCCTCTCCCATCTGACAATTCTTTATGAATTTGGCTGGGTTTAAAAGATTATTAAGAGTAATCTGTGTGGATGGATCCTACACAGTAGCGGCACGGTGTAGGATGTGTGCAGTGCTGGAGGGGGCAGAGAGGGAAGAGTCTCCCTCATCAATGCCAGTTCTGCATCAGACCGACATGAATCTGGAGGTGGGGCCTACTTTTCCCTACATCCAGGAATTCCCCATTGTGGACTTCCCACTGGTGCAGATGCATGATGAGATGCTCCATCACACCTTTTACCAAGTGAGAGCAATCGATGGTCAAAAGGATCTCCCCGAGGCTGCCCTCTCCTACCTGTATTGTAGTGAGTGATGCAGGACACTCAAACCCAAGAAATTGTTACCCAGTTGTTGGTGCCTAAGGGAAAGGTTATTCCAGGCATCTTATCTTGTCCTGCCATATGATTATGATAAGACACTCTTCCATCTCAGGGCCTGCTTCCATTGGCTGGGCATTCATGTAGATGTTCGCTGGTCATGCTAGTGCTCATGGAGATCCCAAAAGAGATCCTGATCGATCAGTGCACAATGTTTATGTCACTTCACAAACTATACTTACAGTTGGGTATTCAAGCAATTTGTACCAGCGTTTATCATCTGCCAATGGATGGGCCTGTCGAGCGATTTCATAGAACACTCAAAAACATGATTCCCAAGTTTGTTCACAAGGACAAAAAAAACTGGGATAAGTGGTTTGAGCCCCTGTTGTTTGCAGTCCGAGAGGTCCAGCAAGCCTCCACGGGGTTCTCCTCAGTTGAATTGCTCCATGGCTATAGACCTCAAGGCATCCTAGATTTTGTGATGGAAAATTGGGAGGAGCGACCTTCAAACATTAAAAACAAAATTCTATATTTTCTTGACCCGAGAGCAAAACTCCACATGCTGGGTACACTAACACAAGAGCATCTGCTACAGGCTCAAGAACATCAATCCCAGCTGTATACAGGGATGCTCAGCTGCAGTGCTTCACACCAAGCGTTAAACACCTCATTGTACTGCCCATGTCGAGCTCTAAATTACTAGCGAAGTCACATGGCAAGTAGGGGATGTCGAAAATGAGGTGGTGTGTACGGACAGGGGGGCCCTGAAATTTATCATGTCAACCTCCTGAAACCATGGAGGGAGGCAGAAACAGCAGCATTGAGAATGGTAGTCCCTGAGCTGGGACTAGAACCAAATTTTAATTTGGGAAAGGAATTTATTTCAGTCCCAGCTGAAAGCCTCCTCTCACCTTCCCAAGTTGCTGATGTCGCGGAAATCCAGCAGGAATTTTCTGATGCGTTCTCAGCTCTTCCCGGGTTCACTGACCTTATAGAACAACACATTGAGACACCACTGGGGTAGTACTTCGTAGTCACCCCTATACTCTCCCTGAAATAAAAAAAACAGGAAATCAAGGCCTTGATCAGTTTGGGAGTAATTGAGGAGTCCCAAAGTGAGTGGTGCAGTCCCATTGTTTTGGTTTCCAAATAAGACAGGTCGGTCTGCTTCTGTGTGGACTAACGCAAAGTCAATGCAGTGTCTAAACTTGATGTGTATCCCATGCTTTGCATTGAAGAACTGCTCAATCAGTTAGGCACAGCTTGCTTTTATTCAACGCTGGACTTAACTAAAGGATATTGGTAGATCCAGGTAAACGCAGCACTTTGTGGTGGTCCACTTGTGCACTCTCATGACTTCTCTCTCCGCAGTTTGTTGCAGATAGACACATTGGACAGAGTGCTGGGGGCCATCTTTTTCCAAGTGGTGGAGGGAGAGGAGTGCCCTGTGCTGTATATCAGCAGGAAACTTTCGAACTGGGGGTGCAAGTACAGCACAGATGAGGAGGAGTGCCTGGTCAACAAGTGTGTGGTCCTCATTTTCCATTACAACCTGCCTTCACTGTTCGAATCATGCCTTTCAAGCCTTTCAAGTACGAGGTGGTCCACAGACCGGGTTCAGGCCAGACAGCTCCCTGGCCTCAGTTGGGCGGTGGGGGTATGTGGCAGCAGGCACATGATCAGGCACTGATCTGGCAACGGGAGATGGAGTTGGGAGCAGCAAAGATGGTAAGCCCCCCACACCTGTTCATTATTAATTATTTCTAATTTGTCTCCTCTGTGTGGGTGGGTGTGAGCTGTGAGCGAGGGCTTAAGTGGGAGCGCGGAAGAGCGTGAGGAGAGGGAGCTGCAGATCACCCATGCCATGACAGGTGCTGGTTTTTGCACTTTTCATTGGTAACAGTCTGGATGGTCTTTTTCATCTTTGGCACATAGAATGCAATATCCATTTATAACCAAAAGCAAACCAAAAGGTGGACTCATTGGACTACAGAAGACGTTACCACTGTTTTTCGGTCAGTCTCGGATGACTTTGAGCTCAGAGAATTCACCAGTGTTTCTGTGCAAGATTAATACAGTACCAGTCAAAAGTTTCATTCATTCAAGGTTTTATTTTCCTACATTGTAAATTAATACTGAAGTCATCCAGACTATGAAATAACATGTAAGGAATCATGTAGTAAACTTAAAAGTGTTAAACAAACCAAAATGTTTTAGGTTTTAGATTCTTCAAAGTAGCACCTTTTGCTTTGATTACAGCTTTGCACACTCTTGGCGTTCTCTCAATCAGCTTCA
>JAOVVH010163952.1:0-11305 GCA_028566435.1 Scorpiodoras heckelii | reverse complement strand
ACAAGAATATGTTTTAGATTCAAAAGTAGGCACATTTTGCTTTGATTACAGCTTTGCACACTCTTGGCATTCTATCAATCAGCTTCATAAGGTAATCATCCGAAATGGTTTTCCAACAGTCTTGAAGGAGTTCCCAGAGGTGCTGAGTATTTGTTGGCTGCTTTGCCTTCACTCTGCACTCCAACTCATTGAAATATTTCGCACTGACTGACCTTCATTTCTTAAACTAAAACATTTTTCTTTACTTAGTTGAGTAGTTCTTGTTACAGTATGGATTAGAACATTACTCAAATAGGGCTATTCACTGTATACCTCTACCTCCTCACAACACTACTGATGGTCTCAAACACATTAAGCGGGCAAGAAATTAACTCTTGACAAGGCAGAACCGTTAACTGAAAGCCATTCCAGGCTACTACCTCATAAAGCTGACTGAGAAAATGTCGAGATGTGCAAAGCTGTAATCTAAGCAAGAGGTGCCTACTGTGAAGAATGTTAAATATAAAACATATTCTGGTTTGTTTAACACTTTTTTCTTTACTAAATAATAATATGTATTTCTTCATAATTTGGATGAGTTTAGTATTAATCTACAATGCAGACCATTTTTAAATAATGAAAAAACCCTGAATTAAAGGTTTGTCCATTAAAGGTTAATTAAAATAACCAGCATTCTATAAAAGCTGATATTTTTCATACTGCAGGTTTATGATACTATGAATGAACAATAAAACATGGAAGATCTAATTGTCTATAAGAATTGGTTTGATTATTAGATCTATTTTAAACATACTTATTGTACCTTTTAATGATTAGGCATTACAATTTTTCTATTTATTTTAGACCTCTTATTCAAATGTGAATAAACATTTGTAGAAGCTGTATCACATAGCAGGAATGCATAATCATTGTAGTTTCCACTCTAAGTGGTGTCATCATCTCTCTCTTGAGTCACTATATTGTCCATTATAAAAATATATTCAGAGCTTTTCTAGTCTTCAGGGCTGAGCTCAAATCTTAATTACATCTCAGTTCTCCAACACTGGAAATGCATTTTTTCATGCACATATTATCTAATTTCTTATAAAATACCTATTCTGTTAATACTTTGAGAAGGTCATGTTTGTACAGTAAATATCATTGCATGTGCATGATTTGTAAAAAAACAAAAAAATATGGCTGTCACTCATGATGACCCAGCTGAAATTGCACTGATTGAGGGACTAATATTAGAATTTTGTGCTGCAGTCATGTTGCTCATCCTGTGTTGTTAACAATAAACTATATTTTTTTACAGTATAAATACAGTATATTGTAATTTGCATCATAATATGTCAGCTATTAATGATAGCACAGCTGAGGTTTTGCTTATACATCAGCAGATATTCAATGTTGCATTCACTGAGAAAAAAATACCAGAAGTTAGTTTTGCAATATTAATGCCTTTGTTCTTTACTTACTTGAATGCTATCATGGTCTACACTCTTTGGAGTAAGCCTGTTTTTAAAGAGAGTCCACGTTACATTTTGTTTACCCACATGCTTTTTAATGATTCAGTACAGCTCTTTTTCACAACTTTGCTGTATATTGTTGGTATGGCCTATCTCAAACTAGTCATGGCTGCTTGTGCTTTTTTGCTTTTTGTTTCAACTACAACTTTCAATAATGCACCTTTAAACCTTGCTGTGATGTCACTTGAGCGTTATGTGGCCATATGCTTTCCTCTAAGACATGCTGAAATAGCCACTCAGAAAAGAACTCATATTGCTATTGGAGTCATATGGTTTATTGGTTCTATAAACTTTATAATTGACTTGCTTTATGCAGTAGTGATTGATTCCAACTATTTCACTTTACAAATGTTTTGCACAAGAGAAATGCTCTTCAGAAAGCAATGGCAGGTAGATGTTTTTAAGGGCTTTATGATTTTCAACTTTGTGTCAGTGACGTTGATGATCTTTTTTACTTATGTCAGCATTTTTATTACAGCTAGGTCCATTTCCTCTAATAAAGATTTTGCTGCAAAAGCCCACAGGACTGTATTGCTGCACCTCATTCAGCTAGGTCTGTGCCTTATTTCTTTTCTTTATAGCGTTATGGAGCGAGCTGCATCAATGACTGGCAGCAGCAGCCTCTTTGTGGACTTACAGTATGTAATCTTTTTGTTTGTGGTAATTTTACCACGTTGTCTAAGCCCACTCATCTATGGACTGAGAGATGATTGTGTACGGCCCTTATTCATGTACTACTTCCACTTTGCCACAGGGAAACGCAAGCCTACAGTCAGTGTACACTGAATTAAGGGAACCTGTTCAGATGCTTAAACATATCATTTAAATGTTATGTTTACTGTTAAGGAGACCAATGTAAAAAAAATGTAGGAGTGGTTATATATAGTCACCTTGTAAAGATTTTTTGTAAAATGTAACCTTATAAAGGATTCACTCTGCTTTGTATTTTAGTAAACTTTGAGAAATCCTGTTCAGTCATGTGCTATGTATGTAAACCTTAACACTGTGTTTGCATAAGAATTATAAAAAAACGGTTATGTGCACACTTGGACATTTGGCTTGAAACTAAGCCATGAAATTTATATAGCTCTAAAATCTAGACCTTAATAAAAATTCTGAACTGATCAGTTATTGATTTAGTTAATTAAATGTAATCAGTTAATTTAATTCCACAAAAAAAAAAAAACATTATGTGCAACATGATGGCACTGTGGGTAGCACTATTGCTTCACAGCATGAAGGGCTTGGGTTTGATTCCCCAGCTGGTGTGACAGGATCTTTTTTGTTTGCAAGTTCTCTTTGTGTCTAAGTGGCTTTCCTCCGAAGACAAAATCGGGTCAAATGAATACACTAAAATCATCTTTGCATTAAAAGATTAAATCTATTAATTTCTCATTAAATGTGGCTATGATTGCATCAGGGCAGTGTTATATACTGTTTTCACTGATAATCCTTTTCTGTGAACTGCAGTTGTAGAGGTTGAGAATATAAACATTTTAGGGCAGTTTCCCAGACAGAGATTAAGCCTAGTCCTAGACTAAACTGGACTTTTAACCATGATTAACAGAAATCTGCTTTCTTAGTCATGGCTTCAAATAGACCTAGCTTTAGTCTAATTCAGAATTATCTAATCTGAATTCCTTAAGGAAGATTAGAGTTATTGCAGGACTAAACTGAGACTCCGATTAAATCTCCCAGTAGGCAGGATAAACTTTAGGTTAATGTTCACTGCCAAAGAAGACAAATGGATTACCTGGCCTATGTCAATGAAGACCAATGAGTACCACCTGATAGACATGTTCTTGCTGACAAAAGTGACTCATTACAACATTTTGATATTATATTTAAAGATTATTTTAGAATTTATAGAATAGATGTCATGGAGATTATCTTACTATTGGAACACACTCTTTCATCTGTGACTCAGCAAAAATGTTCTTTACAAGTTTGTCACCAAGTGCTCATAACCTTAAGGTTTTTGGCATGTAGCACGTTTCATCAAGAAACTGGTGATTGATTTGCTGTCACTGAACCAACAGTATGCAAAGTCATTCACAGAATATGCAAGGACATACAAACTTCCCTGATGCTACAACCCAGGTGAACTACAAGGTACAATTCTATGAATATGGGAACTTTCCAGGACTCATAGATGCATAAATGGAACCCATATTCCCATAAAATTCCCATCTACTCCAGATGCTGAGGAATACAAGAACTGAAAGAATTGGTTTTCCATAAATGTCCAAGGTGCATGCACTCCCCAGTTACAGATGTCAAACATTGTTTCACTCATGATTCCTGTATTTTGTTTTTATCCCATGAACCATTTGCTGCTCCTAAACTGTGAGTTGTATTTTTTCCAACTTCCAGTGGGGACAAACTGTTAACCATACGGCAACTGTACATCATACAGGCTTGAACAGGTTTTTGTTGTCTGAAGTGTTTCTGTGGACACACAAGTATTTATTGTGATTTTGTAGTCATTTCACAACTAATTAAGTTGTTAAGTAGTCCATTATTTGAGATTCAGGTTAGATGCCAGCAATACAGGGGTGTGTGTGTGTGTGTGTGTGTGTGTGTGTGTGTGTGTGTGGGAAGGGGGGGTTGCTGTGTCTGGTTTCATGATTTCAAATTTGGTGTTCTTTGGGTGAGCACATACACCAGCTATACTCTATACTTTGTCTACTAGTTACAAACCGTAGTGCCCCACCCTAGGTGACTGGGTGATCATCTATTAGTGATGGTGTGCTACAGTATTTGCTTTACCAGAGTTTTCTCATGCTGGATCACTCAGTTTTGGTTACTTAACACCATGATTTAAAACCAACAAGCTATCAATGTTAAATTTTGTCAGTATTCTACGTCAAAACTCATTTGCAAAACTTGTTTATGTTCAAAAAGTAAAAAAAATAAGCATTGCATCATTTATAATGCATAAAACATGAAAATGATGCAACAGACTGATCAAACTGGCCTTAATGACCAAGTGACATTACAGCTAGTAAAGACACACTTGAGGGGTTACACACTGCAAGCCTGCGGTAGCAAATTGTCAACTCCATTTACTTGGGTTTGAAAAAGGAGTCTATCTTGCCCTTCCTTTTCCTTTTGTGTATCCTAATATTACATGAGAAAAAGAGAATGACGTTTTCAAAGTACAGTCCTATGATAGGACTACATTATATCCACCTTATTTTCGGTGCTCCAGCACACTGTCTCTGGGTGAGAGATTTTTGTGCATGATTTCCAGTTAGTCATTTCCAGTTATTTTAGCAGCGTTTAGCAGAATTTAGCAGCATTTTGTTTTTATCTAAGCAGTTTTTTGATACATTTTACCATTGTGGGCATGGGCTTGCTCAAAACTGGTATCATTTGTGCAGTTCGGGGTTGTCATAATAAATGGCACAAGTGAAAATTTTCCTAGAGCAGGCGTGTTTTGACCATACACATGGAGAGAGTGATCAGGCAGCTCAAGGTGTTCAGAATTCTGTCTCAGAACATTCCCATCAGCATGGCACACAAAAACTCTCAGAATCTGTGATGCCCTTGTAAACATGCAAGGTGACATAATCCATGACAATACAGAATAAAAATGTTTCTCATTTTACCTGTAAATGTTTATGTAAAAAAAAAAATTCTTGATGAATTGTTGTTGGAGCCAGTGATGCTTTGAGATTTTAAATAATTTTTAAACAAGCTATTTAATAACTTATTTACACACAAAATAATTAAAGCATTAATCAGCATTTAAACAACTATTGAACATTTGAAGCACAGAACAATTTCATCGTAAAGTTGAAAACAGCATTCAGTTGGAACAGTATTCAGTATGGAAAATAAACATTACCCAACATTGTTAATTAACAATGTTAAATAAATATCTCTTACCAAAACATACCAGCAAAATATACTCAAAGTAGCCAGTGTATTATATTTACGTACTTATGTACATACTTATGTACTTATTTGCCAAACTAATCGTTATCGTGATAATGGCCAATGAGTAAAAATACAAAGTAAGCATAACATTAGTGTAAACATACTGTCTATCTGCACAAATCTATGTATTTACTGCACAGTGTGAGTCTTCCACAGAGGAACTCATCTACAACCCTGGGAAGCATATGGGTAAAATAAAAGCATTTCAGTTTAGTTTCTCATTATAGAACCTTCCACTCCAAGAGATAACACAAAGTGGTTAAAAATGTCCTCGTACCTCACGTCAGGCCACCTCTTCAGGTCATCATTCCACTCTGTGATAATCTCTGGATGTGGAAGAGATTTAACGTTTCGGTGTTTTAATTCTTTTTCTAAATGTTCCCACAATATTTCACTCAATAGTCGAACTGAAGTCACGCACAAAACAGGAAGTACACTGTATTACTTACCTCTGAATTGCAAAATAAGATGGATAGCAAGAGAATGAGTGAAAAAAATCCCACTCAGGTTTGGCTTTGCACTAGTGGTAAAGTTACCCCCTAGCAAGTGGTCTAAATATAATATCCTGACGGTACTGTAAAGCAATGCCATCAGTTCACAGATAACCTCCTCATACATATTCTTATTAGGCTATCTAGAATATGCTGACGTTGTGACAGACAGTGAATTTTGGTTCACTAATTTAGTGTGATGCAGTGTCTGATATCACTTCATTCTACCTGTTGATTGTTGACTCTTCTTCCACAATCCTACAGGACAGGAGGAAGTTCCTACACTTTACTCACTCACACACCTCATTCACTCACTGTGAAATCTGTAGCTCTTGTTCCTTTCTCACTGACGCTGATACATTTGCTGTGATTGGCTGAAAAGTTGCCTAGGTGTTCGTCAGCACGTGCGTGCGTGTATGTGTGTGCGTCTGTGCATGCGCCTAGGGTTGCCAACCCCTGCGTAGCATATTTTAGTATCATTTTAATCTGACAAAAGTGGAGGAATGAAATCGAGTTTCAGCAAAAGTGGGGGTGTTGAAACACACATGTCCCCCCGTCTGCTACGTCCTGGCTTTCAGTGGTATGTGTTCTCCTATCGATCAAATGGAATGGATTCTTTCACGAAGCAACAGAAACAGTGCTGGGTGAAGAAATATTTTATGTTTAATGTGGGGGGGTTCCAAACGAATAATTATGAAATGTGAAGGGGACACATGGCCTTCAGGTTCAATGGCAGCAACGCTCATGATTGTGTGTATCAAGTAAAACTAAAGCTTATTAAAATCACAATGAGAAGCAAAATGGGGTTTTAGTTTTCCACATTTTGGTCTTCCTACTGGATAGTAGTTTCCTACAAACATAATATAATGATGAATAAATAATGAAAATGCATGACCAAAATTGGTACATACATTCTGAAGATTAATACAGAATCCAGTTGATGTATGCAGTGTTGTGTGTGTAATACTGAGAATTTTACAATAGTTTCTAATGTTGCTGGAAGAGTCACCTTACCATGAAGAATAAAAGGTAAGGTTTTGTTTCTTGCTTTTGAAGATCTTGGGGTTACTTTTTCCATACTTTGTCAAGTGACTGACAACTGTAACATACCTCAAACAGAAAAATTGACATTATTTTTTTTTAAAAATGTGTTTTAGTTTTTAATAAAAAATGGCCTGGCTTAGTTCAAAGTCCAATCACCATGTCAAGGTACAGGCTATGACATACAAGACATACACCAATGAGCCATAGCATTAAATCCACCTGAATAATATTGTGTGTGTCCTCCACTGTGCAACCAAAACAGCTCGGACCCATCAAGGCATGCATTCCACAAAACAGCTGAAGGTATGCTATGGTATCCGGCTCCAAGATAAGCAGCAGAACCTTTAAATCTTGTAAGTTTCAAGGTTGGGCCTCCATCATTTGGATTTGTTTGTCCAGTACAATCCATAGATGTATGATTGGCTTGAGATCTGGGGGTTTGGAGGCCAAGTCAACACCTTAAGCCCTTTGTTATTCTTTTAAATTCATTCCTGAACAATGTTTGCAATGTTATCCTCCTGAAAGTGGTCACTGCCATTAGAGAATAACATTGTCATGAAGGGGAGTACTTAGTCTGAAACAATGCTTAGGTAGGTGGTACATGTCAAAGTAACATCCACATGAATTCCAGGACCCAAGATTTCCCAGCAGAACATTGCCCAGAGTATCACACTGCCTGCACCAGCTTGCCTTTTTCCCATAGTGCATCCTGGTGCCATCTCTTCCAAGCTAATTGATATGCAAGCACCCGACCATCCACATGATGTAAAAGAAAATGTGATTTATCAGATCTTCCATTGCTCCATGGTCCAGTTCTGATGCCCACATGCTTATTGTAAGTGTTTTCAGTGGTGCACTCTGACTGATGTGCAGCTATGCAGCCCCATACCCAACAAGCTGTGATAGACTGTGTGTTCTGACGCCTTTCTGTCATAACCAGCATAACATTTTTCAGCAGTTTTTGCTACAGTAGTTTTTCTGTGGGATTGGACAACACAGGCTAGCCTTCAATTCCCATGCACAGCAGTGAGCCTTGGCTATCCATGACAATGTCACCAGCTCACCTGTTGCCCTTTTGTGGAACAATTTTGGTAGATACTAACCACTGCATAATGGAAGCACCACACAAGACCTGCAGTTTTGAAGATGCTCTGACCAATAGCCATCACAATTTGGCCATTGTCAAATTTGACCATTGTCTTGCTCGCAACACATCAAACTTTGAGTGCTCACTGTTATTCAGTGCCTAATATATCCCACCCCTTGACAGATGTCATTGTACCGAGATAATCAATGTTATTCATTTCACCTGTCAATAGTTTTATTGTTATGGCTGATGGGTGTGTATACATATACATAACACATGAAAAATGGTCAAGTGTAAGGATCTGAGTGACTTTCACACGGACCAAATTGCGATGGCTAGATGAGTGGGTCAGAACTTGGCCAAAATGGCAGGTGTGGTGGGGTGTTCCTCATATGTGGACCAGCTACCATGGATGCCCAAGCCTCACTGATGTGCATGGTGAGTAAAGACCTGCCTGCGTGGCCCAGTCCCGCATAAGAGCTGCTGTTGCACAAATTGCTGAAAAAGTTAATGCTTACTATGATAGAAAGGGGTCACAACACAGTGTATCACAGTTAGCTGCGCATAGGGTCGCGTAGCTGCAGATAACTCAGAGTGCCCATGCTGGCTCCTGAACACTACTGAAAGTGCCTACAATGGACACACAAGCATCAGAACTATACAATGGAGCAATGTTAAAAGTTGGTCTGATCTGATAAATAACCATAATCTTTTATATCATGTGGATGGCCGTTTATATGTATGCTGATTACCTGGGGAAGACATGGCATCAGGATGCACTATGGGAAGAAGGCACACTGGTGTGATGCTCTGACAATGTTGTGCTGGGAAGCCTTGGGTCCTAGCATTCATATGGATGTTACTTTGACACATACCACCTACCTAAACATTGCTGTATACCAAGTACAGCCCTTTAAAGTAACAGTATTTTCTAATAGCAGTGGCTTCATTCAGCAGGATGATGCACCCTGTATTACTGCAAAAACTGTCCAGAAATGGTTTGAGGAACATGAAAAAGAGTTCAAGGTGTTGATATGGCTTCTGATCCCCCAGATCAAGCATCTGTGGGATGTGCTGGACAAACAAGTCTTATCCATGGAAGCCTCACCTCAGAATTTACAGGATTTTTTGCTAATGTCTTGATGGCAAATAACACAGCACACCTTCAGACATCTAGTGGAGTCCATGGCTCAAATGGACAGAGCTGTTTTGGTGACACAATGGTGGATTATTCTGGTGGTTTTAATATTATGAAAAAGATCTTGGAATGTCCTGGAGTGGCCTTCTCTGTCACCAGATTTAAATCTCACTGAATTTAAAGAAGGCAGTTGCAGTATTGAAGCCATTAAACATCACTGCGAGAGAGTCTTTTGCTTGTGAAAACTGGACGAAGATTCCAATCGAGAAGTGTAAGAAGCTTGTCAGCACTTATTATAAATGTTTGTTAGAAGTTTAAAAACTAAAAGTTGCTCCACAAAGTACTGAAGCTGGTGGTTGAATTATAGTGCACATGCACATGTTAAAAGATTTATATTTTTTATTTGAACGTCAAGCTTAAGTCAACTTCTGTTCAAAATAAGATAGGCACCTTTTGCTTTGATTATAGCTTTGCACACTCTTGGCATTCTCTCAATCAGCTTCATGAGGTAATCACCTGAAATGGTCTTCCAACAGTCTTGAAGGAGCTCTCAGAGGTGCTGAGAATTTGTTGGCTGCTTTGCCTTCACTCTCTGGTCCAACTCATTGAAAATTTTTGGATTAACTCACCTACATTTCTTAAAATAATAATGGACTGTCATTTTTCTTTAGTTTATTTTATAGAGCTGACAGTTCCATTTGAGGATGAAGTTGAGGGAGCTTATGAAAGGAAGAAATTAAAGTATTCAGAACTAGTAGTTGAAGTGAGAGAGCGTGGGTGGCAGGCACATATTAGAACAGTAGAGATAGGTGTTAGAGGTTTTGTAGCAAAGTCCACAACGTTTCTGCTAATTGAATTTGGCTTTAAAGGCAATATGCTTTAGGGGAGCTGTAAAAGAACTGTCAGATGTAGCTGAAAGGGCTAGCCAGTGGTTGTGGATAAAAAAGGGCTCAGTGTGAGTAGGAAAAGGGCACGGCATGACTAAATATTTAGAAATCGTATATTGGGTAAATCTTAGAGGGTTAAGAAGACCAAGGTGGACTTACACTGTGTACATAACAAGTGGTAAATATAGTGTGTACAGTGGAAATTGAGTAGTAGGTCAGGGATGCCAGAACTTACTGCTGAGCCTTCTGGAGGTGTCGTGGGCTTGATTCAGCAAAACACTGACGAAGGGAGGTGCTACATTATGACCCTATGAAGAGTTCACAAGGAAGTGGTTGTCTATAGAATATGGGTGTAGAGAAGGTGCTGGTCTCTGTGTGTGACTCAGGTAATAAGTGCAGAATTGTGTAACCTTACTCTCTATTTTAATGTACTTGCATATTGTAATTAGTATTCAGTTGCTGATTGGATCTTTAAACGGCCACAGCAACATAGGACAGTGGCAGTGGATTAATATGGATGTAGGGAATATGCTGGTTTCTGTGTGTGATTCAGGTACTAAGTGCAGTATTGTGTAATCCTGTTTAAATTCACTTGTAACATTCAGTTGCCGATTGGTTCTTAAACGACCACAGCAACATAGGACAGTGGCAGGCAGATTATTATCGGTGTAGGGAATGTGCTGGGTTCTGTGTGCCTTAGGTACTAAGTGCAGTGTTGTGTAATCTTATTCTAATTTTAGTTCAGTTATAGTTAACATTCAGTTGCTGATCAGATCTTAAATGGCCACAGCAACATAGGACATTGGCAGACAGATTATCATGGAGGTAGGGAATTCTGGGTGTGACCCAGGCATTATGTACAGGATTAACATCTTTTCCTGTAGTATTTCAGTGAATATACTGTATATATATAATTAGTGCTGTCATGCGATTAATTTTTAAAATCGCGTTAATCTCAGTTTTAACACACATTGTGATTTGCGGTGTATGCAGGTCAGCATCGTAGGACCATTGAATATGAAAGAGAAACGACTGCTGAATGTTGCCTCATTATTCACTTGAATTTACTTGATAAAAGTCAAATAATAAAGATGATTGATGTCTTTTCATTTTTTAAATAAAAAAAAAAGTTTTTGTCTTTTGTTCATCTGATATACTGATTAGTGTTGGAGTTTAATTAAAGGCATCGATTCAACAGTTTAAAT
>JAOVVH010163880.1:0-11315 GCA_028566435.1 Scorpiodoras heckelii | reverse complement strand
GTGACTCTAGTTTTTTGCCCCTTGTCTTCTCGTGCATGTTTTTGTCTGTTTTGTTCTATCCCAGTTGTGTAAATAAATCTATACTGCACTTGACTCCAGCCTGTGTGGGATCATTACATTTTTACTATGTTTTTAAGTGTCTATAAACTGTCTGTAAAGCACTTTGAGTTGCATGTACATATGAAAGGTGCTATACAAATAAGGATTATTATTATTATTAATAATATTATTATTATTATTATTATTATTATTATTATTATTATTATAAAATAAGCGACAAGTGGGCTCAGCAGAGAAAAAGCTGGAAAGGATAGGCGATATCATTTACCACTATGGAGAAGAACGCTTTGGAGTAAACAAAAGGAGAAGTGACAAAGCAACACCAGTACTAGCGAAATCCAGAAGGCAGCAGGAGATTGAAAGGCTGGTCAGGGAGAGAAGGCAGTTGAGAAAGCAGTGGATGAAGGCTTCTGATGCAGACAAAGAGGGTCTCATGCTACTCCAGGGGGACATCAAGTGTCGGTTGGCAACCCTGCGTAGAGCAGAGAACTTGAGGAAATTTTGCAAGAAGAAGGAATACACAAAGAACACAGTTTTATAAAACCCCCTTCAAGTTCGTTAAAGACCTCTTTGCTAAGGAAAAAAGTGGAAAATTCAAACCAGGAACTCAAAGAACATCTAGAAAAGGTCCACCATGACATGAAAAGGCATGAACAGATAGTAATCCCACATGACATCCCACCTATTCAACCTCCTGAATTCAACCTGGAGGTTGGCCCTCCAAGATGGAAAGAAGTAGAGAGTAATGTATGGCGCGCAAGATCAGCATCAGCCCCTGGGCTGAATGGAGTACTGTATAAGTTCTACAAGAATGCACCAGATGTTCTATGCTATCTTTGGAGGCTCAAGAAAATAGTGTGGCAGAAGGGAATAATACCTAAGGTGTGGCAAAGGGCTGGAGGGGTGCTAATTCCCAAGGAGAAGGATATGACAGACATAAGTCAATCCCGGTCAATCTGCCTTCTCAACGATGAAGGGAAAATCTTTTTCAGCATGATTGAACAGAGGGTGTCCACCTACTTGGAGAAGAACAAGTACATTGATACATCTGTACAGAAGGCTGGCATTCCTGGATTCTCTGGCTGTTTGGAGCATACCAGTATGATCTGGCACCAGATCCATGTGGTGAAGAAAGACAAAAGAGACATCCATGTCATCTTCCTTGACCTGGCCAATGCCTTTGGATCAGTTCCCCACAACCTCCTCTGGGAATCCTTCAACTTCTTCCACATTCAACCATACATTACTAGTCTAGTAAAAGCCTACTTCGAAGACCTGCAACTGTGCTTCACAACAGCTGACTTTACAACATCATGGCAGCGCATAGAAGTGGGCATCATGGCAGGCTGTACAATCTCACCCCTGGCCTTCACAATGGCCATGGAGGTCATCATCAGGGCCTCAAGATGGGTGGTGGGGGGTGAACGAGTTACGAACGGGATCCGTCTTCCACCTATCCAAGCATACATGGATGACATGACCATTCTGACCACTACTGCAGCATGTATCAGGCGGTTACTTGGAAAACTGCAAGAGAACATAAAATGGGCCCAGATGAAAATCAAGCCGAACAAGTCCCGAAGCATCTCAATAGTCAAGGGACTGCTTAAAAATGTGAAGTTCTGCACTGGTGATGACCCAATACCAACAGTGTATGAGCAACCTGTCAAAAGTCTGGGCAGATGGTACAGTGCAAGCCTCAGGGACAAAGACCAAGTGCAGCAAACAAAGCAAGACATCACCAACAGTCTGGAAATCAATAAGGCCCTACTGCCAGGGAAGCTCAAGATTTGGTGTCTGCAATTTGGACTTCTCCCTCGGGTAATGTGGCCACTCACTATCTATGAGCTCCCAATAACAACTGTAGAGAAGATGGAGCGAACCATGACTTCATACATGAAGAAATGGCTCGGCGTCCCACGCTGTCTGACTAACATCAGCCTCTATGGCAAAGAGGTCCTTGAACTGCCTATCACGAGCCTCACTGAAGAGTACAAGTGCTCTAAAGTAAGACTCCAGATGACTTTGGAGGACTCCAGAGACCAGACCATCAGCAATGCTGCTCCACGCCTGTTAACTGGACAAAGATGGACACCATCCAAAGTGGTGCAGCATGCTATGTCAGCCCTGAGGCACAGTGACATTGTAGGGAACGTCCAGTTGGGAAGAGGAGGCTTTGGCCTTATGGCAAGTAAGCCAACTTGGCATAAGGCCTCAAAATCAGAGAGGAGGAAAATGGTGGTTGAGGAAGTGTGCCGTCAGGAGGAGCTGGTAAGAAGCACTAAGGCTGTATGTCTTGCCAAGCAAGGACAATGGATGAGGTGGGATGGCCTGGAGAGGAGAAAGATCAGCTGGAGGGAGCTCTGGGAAATGGAGGCAAACAACATCATCTTCATCATCAGAGCCACCTATGGTGTGCTCCCATCTCCAAAAAACCTCCACCAGTGGTATGGCAAGGATCCAACCTGTGCCCTCTGCCCAACTCCAGCAACTCTTAAACACATCTTGACTGGCTGTAAGACCAGCTTCACACAAGACCGCTACACCTGGAGGCACAACCAGGTTCTCAAGAGTCTGGCAGCAGCTCTCGAGAGCAAAGGAATACCACCAACTCCTTGCCCCTAAGTGCAACCAATTCCATCAGGGCCCCAACTTTCATCCGAGAAGGACAGGAAAAGCCCAACCATCCCCCTACCAAACCAGAAGCTGGACAGCTAGCCATAGCCCGGGACTGGAAGATGCTAGTTGATGTTGGCCAGCAACTAATCTTTCCACCTGAGATTGCCACCACCACCCTTAGGCCAGACTTGGTACTCTGGTCCCCTTCACTGAAGTCTGTTTACATCAAAGAGCTCACAGTCCTATGAGACAATGTAACAGCCTATGAGCCCAAGAAACTACGCTATACAGAACTGGCAGCAAATGCTCATCAACAAGGATGGAAAGCGAAAGTCTATCCAGTTGAAGTAGGATGCAGAGGTTTTGTGGCTTCTTCCACCATTAGGCTGCTGAAAGACCTTGGCATCCATGGACAGGCTCTGAAGCGACCGAAAGAAGCAGTCAGTGGATTAAGTGAAAGGACCCTTGCTGGGCTTAAAGTGTATCGACAGGACCCACTCACTAATTCTCTTCACCCCATAGCCCACTTAAGAACCCAGGTTACAGCCCTTTAGGAGAAGGGTAAACAAGGTATGCAGTCAGCTTAAGGCTTGACTCGGGGAAGAGGACACCCCCTGCCTTGCATAGTCCCGTCTAAATAACCAGGCAGTTCTCATGATTGGACATGGGACGCAAGCTCAAGACTGTTCACCCTGTAGCTGGCCACCTTTGATGAGGGTGTACAGTGTTGAAAGGTCGAAACACCCACTGATTCAATGGTACACTACTGATGATGTGTCCTGAAATTGACATTTTTCATGTCTGATACAGCTCTCACACCACTCTCAACACCAAGGCAAACTTCATGTGCATACCATTTAATGGCACAATGGACAGTTTACTATCACATCCTGTGTTTCATGATTCTAATGTAAATGATTCATATTTCTGCTGGCTGAAAATGTATCAGACTCTATTAGGTCCTGCTTAGTTTGTTTACACAAGACCTCATATTTTAGAGGTGATATTTATCCTTTTCTGGATGAGTTATGACAAACCAAGGGAACCCTTTGATGTGCCAGTAGTCATTGTACAAAAGGAAATGAGGTCATATCTCACCTTGGAAAAGGACCTATCCAGTATTAAGGGGTCTATTGTGCAATTTGTATAAAAATCCTATAAGTTTTTATAATGTAAATCTAATGTAAACTGCTGGCTAAAAATGTATTCTGTTAGCAATTCAGTTTTCTTTTGCACAGGAGGTTTAGTCAGTGTTGGAACTAATGTGTTAGAGCACACAAAAATAAAAAATAAAAGGGCAAAAATAAAAGGGCACACTGAAGCCATGGGAAAAGAGAGGTGGGTGACTGAGAGGTAATGTGCCATGTATCAACATAAAGGGGCAATGTGTAGGATTTAGGGGGATCTATTAGCAAAATGCAATATAGTATTTGGAATTGTGTTTTTATTGTAGTGTACAATCACCTGTAACTATAAATTGTTGTATTATCATTAGCTTACAATGAACCTTCATATCAACATGGGAGTGGATCATCTTCAATAGAGCCTGTCATGCAACACCATGTTCTACAGTAGCCCAGAACAGACAACACTGGCTCCATTTCATCTTGGCTGTGAATCAGCATTGTGCTCAAATTGGGCAGGGGAAAGAAAAATGAGTATTTGCAAACAGCTTGCAGCATTGACAGGAATGACTCTGTAAATGGAGAGCTTAAAACACTACCACAATTCAGAACAAATAACAGTAATATTTGCTATCTTACATGGAAGAAATGACCTAGAGTTTTACAAAATAAATTACTGCTACACAATTTCTAAATATATAATGTAACCTCATCACTTGACAGGCTAGTTGATGCAGTTGTAGACAAAGACATTGTGAAATGTCTGGCATGTTACTGCCACTGTAGTTTATAATAGATGCTGGTATTCAATTGGTTGCAATGTGCAACCTAATCCATACTGCTTTTTAGATTTGACTGGTGATTCTATCCATGCAATTTTTGTTTTCCAGTGACCATTGAAAGTGTAGTTATTGCTATTTAAATACAGTCCTGATCTTGTTAGCCAAAAAAAAAACCCCTGCCCAGGGTTTGACAGTTGACATGCCTTGACATTTTTCTATATTTAATCTAAAATCATTGATTCCAACGTGCTACATACACTTATATTCAGCACAAACTTAGAACCAATAATCTGAGAACAGGTATAATGTCAATAACCATTTTTTTTGTTTAAATCTTGTTTAACTTTTGTTTAAAAACTGTACACATCCCCTTTAAAAGCTATTTTCAGAAGTGATGAGATATTGTTAAGAACCACACACACATTATAAACATTTCTAGACAAGAATTTTGAGCTCTGAACCTTGTAAACATAGGCGTTGGCTACACCGGTAATTAAACTGTATCGTGAATGACATCCTGCACTTTCTTCACTAAAGACCATGAGAACCGACCAACTTTGTTTAGATCCAGTAGAGTTGGGGCATTGTAGGCCTGCCAAGTTTTGGTATTTTTTGTAAAGTAACTGTTTTCTTTTGCCATGATTGGATGTTTTTGGTTTGATTATCTCTATGTGTGTACATGTACAGTATATATAGATGACAATTCCACTGTTTATAGAATCTATTGTTATTGAAACTGTTGTTATAATAGTTGTAATAGTAATTAAGGTCTTAAGTGTTTAAACCCTGTGTAAAGTGGTGCAAAGACCTTAACATGTATGGAATCCTCAGTTAACAGAACAATAACAGACAGTGATAAACTCAGTCTATTTTCTTTTGTAATTGTAGGTATTTTAGTTCATTTTACAATACAGTAAAATAGCTCCTGACACTATAAAGCAATTGTATGGGTCACACACACTGAGTTTACTCTAACATGAGTTGTTTATTTAAATTATATGGATCAGTACAGTAGATAATGTTGGTAATATAGCTAAAATAAGTACATTCTGCACAAGTTGTAATAGACTGACATGGTAAGCAAGTAACAAACTCCAGCCATGCCCCTTGGTGGAGTTTGAACTATTACGAGAACTGCATTAAGAAACTATGAGACTCCTGGACCCTTAGTACTGGAGTACCTCTCATCCATTCTCTTAAGTTTTTTCACCAATGACACTCCAAGGTGCTGTATATAAAAATTCTGAAGTTTGCCGACAACACCACTGTGGTTGGCCTTATAAACAAAGGAGATTCATTTACATATAGATACGAAGTTGAGCCAATGGTAAGCTAGTGAACATAGAGGCACCCTGTTACTAAATGCACAGAAGCCTGTAAAGATGGTGGTAGACTTCAGACACAAGCCCTCTACCTACTCCC
Organism: Scorpiodoras heckelii; assembly: GCA_028566435.1. Taxonomy (NCBI): domain Eukaryota; kingdom Metazoa; phylum Chordata; class Actinopteri; order Siluriformes; family Doradidae; genus Scorpiodoras; species Scorpiodoras heckelii. Next base: position 5,308 of record JAOVVH010163880.1, on the reverse strand, counting down.
TTCTACATCATTGGCTCTGCAGTCCCTATTGTAGAGTCACTCACATTGTGACACCACTGGAAGTGGGACGAGAACACAATCTCCATAACCAAAAGGACAGAAATATCACCTGTCACAGACTCTGCTAGTCCAGTTCTACTGTTATCATTGAGTCCATTCTCGCCTTCTCTATAACCACCTGGTACATCTCCAACAGGAACAAGCCAATCTCCAATACATAGTCATGGCACAGGAGAAGTCCATTCTCATCTTCTCCATAACCATCAGGTATAGCTCTTCCAGCAGGAACAAACCAATCTCCAATACATAGTCATGGCATAGAAGAAGGCTATCAGATGTAATCTTTGCTTTAGGATATTTAAAACAGCAGGGACATGAAGTGCTCTGGCAAGATTATTGCTGATATTTCCCACCCTGAACACCCACTTTTCCACCCACATCCATCAACTTCCATCAAAGCTAACATGACAAGACACATGAACAGTTTTCCCCAGAACTGTGGCCCTCATTAATCACAGTGTACATTTGGCAATCTAGTCTGAACTAATTATAAAGCCACATATGTTATTTTGTAACTCTTCAACATCATCACACTTATTATAGCTCCATTGTACTGCTTTTGTCCCCTCCCCTTTCCCTATGTATAGTTGAATAAAGTAACTCAACCTATGGCACTGAATGAGACACCAGGAATTCAGTTTAGTTAAACTGTATTTACTGTATTTATAACTTTTAACAATGGATATTGTTAGAAAGCAGCTTAACAGAAATAAAGCTTTTTCATTTGTAAATCACTTTTCATCACAGCCACCACCAAGAAGTATATAGTTCGTGGGTTTCCCTGGAGTAAACATTAGAGACTGTTGTGTGTAAAAATCCCAGGAGATCAGTAGCTATAGAAATACTCAAACTAGTCTGTCTGGCACCAACAATTATTCCATGGTCCAAATTACTGAGATCACATTGTTTCCCCATTCTGATGGTTGATATGAACATTACTTGAAGCCTCAGGCCCATGTCTGCATGATTTTATGCATTGCACTGCTGCCACACTATCACCTGATTAGATAATTCCATAAATGAGTAGGTGTACAGGTGTTCCTAATAAAGTGCTCGGTGTGTGTGTGTGTGTGTGTGTGTGTGTGTGTGTGTGTGTGTGTGTGTGTGTGTGTGTGTGTGTGAAGATTTGGTGACTATAACAGCATCCAGTGTTACAAAAATAAGGACGAGACATGGAAAGAAGGCGCAAGGAGGCCTTGTACAACGAGGCCATCATACAGAGTGCATGTGCATAACTGAATAGAATACGTGTACGAAGAGGAGTTCTGGCATATTTACCACATTAACACACTGAACATAAAAACATATTTAAATCACTCTAAATACACCTGAATCTAATGATTAAATCATGTATCAAAGATCAAAAATAAAGAATAATGTAATAAAAATAGAGAGAGAAATTATTAGGGGCCGGCTCACCCCAGCAACCACCGCCAGAGGGAGCCGGTCCATGCCGCCCACTGCCGCTAGGTGTCACCCGAGCAGTAGTCCTCACCTAGCTCCCAGGACTACAACTACCAGGTGGCCTAGCGGCAATCAGAGGTGATGGCGTTCACCTGGCCTGATCTCTATTTAAGAGGAGGCTCTACCAGGTCTCGTCGTCACACCCTCTTACTTTCGTGCGCTCTAGCACAGTCAGGGACATAATATTGTGTACCGTTTCATACGGGAGGTGTATATCTAGGGCAAGATTCATCTCTTTGGTGTGACCTCTCTCAGCTTCTCTCCTCCGCTTGGGGAAGAAGTGCTACACTGTCCCTTCCGGCTCCTCTCTGTCATCTTGGAGAGGTGCTCCTGTTTTCTGTTTTCTCTCATGCTCCCTCGGCGCTTGGGGAGACGTGACCTGCTCATCCCCACTCTGAGGTAGGCAGAGGGGGATTTCTACTTAGAGCAAAACTTCCACTTTGATCTATGCCTTCCCTATCTTTCTGCCTCTGCCCGCCATCTTGGGTGAGGCGCTGATAATTCTCCTGACCCCTCTCCACTATTTTGGAGAGGTGCCTCGGTCTATCCGACTCCACTCACGTTCCCCTCATCGCTCGAGAAGGGGTGACCTGCGTGCTTCTCCTGGTTAGTTTAGGAGGGAGACCTTTCTGTGATTTATAAGAAGACAAAAAAAGAACAAAAAGGAAAAGGAAAAATGTATATATATATTTATACACTTACAAGATTAAAGAGGATTTAAGTTTGAACATTTGAGTTATTTTGCCCCTTTAGCGCTTTAGGGACACTTTTTGTTTGCCCTTTGACCCCCCCACACATCAGCCTGCACGTCATCGGCTCTCAGGCGCCGATACTTCCGGGTTGCTTCCTCTACCGCTTTAACCATTCTGTTGGGCACACTTATGCCAGGGAAAATCCGCTAAACGAGTCCACTACCTGCACTTCCCGGCTCTCTGCGGGTTTTCACCCTGACCGCGTGCCCATGACATAACCTCCCCGTAACTCAGCGGGCTAAGATGCTTGGGAATGTCACACTGGTGATCCAGGGTTCGAGCCCCGCAGCAGCCGCCACCCAAAGTACCATTTTTTCACTCTGTTGTCAATATAAAAGGAGGGAAACACACATAAGAGGTAAGAAAGGGGAAAATAAAATAAACACAAAAGAAGAGGGAAAAGGGGAAGTATATAACTGGTGAAATAGAAACACCACCCAAACAATCTTTAAAGACAAAGGGAAGATTAAACAGTACACTCTCTTGCTTCCCTGTCACCCCAGCCTCTGTTCTCGTGTCTCTGTTCGCTCGTGTCGGCCCTGCCTGGCTGGCACGCCGCACTTGGGTCCTATCTCCCTTATCAACTCGCAACAGAAATAAATTAATTTTAAATAAATAAATAAATTGCACTGTCCAATCATCATAAAACTTGAATGGAATGTCCAAGTAGTAGGCACTTTCTATTACTTAATGAAATTTCATAATAATTAGCCACTTGGGGACTATACTGATGTTTCTAAGAGTTAACTCAAGCATATCTCACTCTATATTTCACACATAGACAAGAAAATTAATCCGTATAATACACTGAACAGTCCCTAAAAACTATGCAGTTGTATGTATTTTCAAAAAATGCGTAGTATTTTCTCATTGGGCAGTTATTTGAAAATTGCCCTTTTCAAACTAGTCCTGGGGTTTTCATCCAATCACCTGAAACTTGATGAATTTGATGTAGCATGTAGGTAAATAATTATCAAATGTTGACATTCTAACTTTTTCTTGTGGCAATACATCTAGGAAATATTATAGGTGGAGTATTTTCAGTCCATTTCGATAAATATTAAACAAGTATTGTCTGATTGGGACCAACCAGGAGATAGCTGTTAATAGTCATGCTCTGACATAGCATGAGTGGTTTGGTTTGAATCAGCATCTCAGAGATGACAGAATGCTAAATAAGAAAACAAATTTTTGGATTAATCCTAACTAAAATTTTGGATTAATTCTGATGAAAGTTGTGTTGAAATGTTAAAAAAAAAAAGCAATTATCAAAAATCAGCATGGCTGCCAACTACCAAAAGACATTTGGCTCAGAGCCAAGCATCTGTAACTCAGGAATTGCTTTGTCTGATAAGACTTTACACAGTCAAGGAGGACACTGTTTCAAACTAGCATACCAAGTGTGGTGTATTTTGGTCACTAGGGGCAATATAACAGATGAAAAGCAATATTTCTTCAAATGAGCATTGTACAAAGGTCAACCTTTGCATGATGCATCAATGACTGCAAACCAAGATTTCCAATAGCAGGTCACTGGTTTTAAAACTTGAATAATAGTCCATTACCTTTCTGCAGGCCTCAGGTTAAAATGGGCAAAAAGGGATATAACTTCACTGGAATGTGTATGCTTGTCTCACATTTTATGCAAACTAGAGAACCATCTATCTTGTGTTTTGACTATTTTACTGCAAAACTCTTCCCTAATATGAACGTGATAATTATGCCAAATAAAAGTCTGCTTGAGAACATTGATTACCCACATCTGTGTGTTTAGGAGTACACATACTAGTGCATGTAAAGTCAAACTTGAATCAAAGCTTGGAAGAAAAAAAATAAATTCATAATAATCTATCGACAAGCGGAACATGCAGAGAAGTGGCACTTCTGGTGCAGAACACGCAGAGAAGGCGACAAGTGCTGCACGGAACACGCACAATGCCGGAAGTGGCAGCTTCTAAAAGTGACGCGATAATGGATGCGTTAATAATAGATGCGTTAACAATGGATGCGTTAACAATAGAAAATGGGACTAGAAATATCCTATCGGCGGCATGATTCACGGTAACGCTGTATATGGTTGATATCTACAAAGACTGGAGAGGCAGCCGGTTTTTCACCTTGTGACCGCTTAAAGAACCTGCAACTGTCTAAAAGCCTGCAACTGCTTAAAAGCTTGTGACTGCTTAAAGAACTTGCAACTCCTTAAAAACCTGCAACTGTCTAAAAGCCTGTGACTGCTTAAAAAGCTTGTGATTGCTAAAAACCTTGTGACTGCTTAGAAAGCTTGTGACTGTTTAAGGAACTTGCAACTTCTTATAAACCTGCAACTGTCTAAAAGCCTGCAACCACTTAAAAGCTTGTGATCGCTAAAAAGCTTGTGATTGCTAAAAAGCTTGTGACTGTGCTAAAAGGAAAGCTTGTGATTTCTATAAATAAAAGAAGGAAAAAGAAGAAATCTGCTTAGTCACAATGGAATCCAGTTTTAAAAACTCCATGTAGATACTCAATCCCTTTCAAGCGGGGAAGCTGTACAGCATCATGAAAACAGCTTGACAGTGCATTAGTCTTAATTGTACTTGAACCCTGTTCATTGCCAATTGTGGCTATATTTGTAATGGTAATTGTTCATCTTAGTCCATTCCAAATTTAAAATGTTAAATGTTGCTGTGATATTTCATCTGGTTGCTAGTGTGTTGCTATGATATTCCAGGTACTAAAAGTACAACAGAATAGTTTAAATAGAGCAATCTACAGAAATTAGTTAAAGGAAACACAGGATGAAATGAACATGGAAGCACCACATAGGGAACTTAAAAACTATTTCCAATTCAAATCACATTATTGATTTGATTGCTCTTTTAAGTAGATTAATTTTATTTTTAAAAATGAAGAATTTTTCTTTTTCTAAAAAAATTCTAAGAAGTAGAAGTATTTTTCCTGTTTGTACTGCAAAAGTTTAAACGTCAGTTTAGGAGTGAGTTAAGAGTGTTCCCACTTACTAGTGACACTGGTAAAATTGTATCCTGTGCTCT
>JAOVVH010163790.1:0-11323 GCA_028566435.1 Scorpiodoras heckelii | reverse complement strand
TTTTACAAGTTCTCTTGTGAAAATGGCAAATCCAAATTTTAGTTTACAAGTTCTCACATTGAAAATACAAGTTCAGATTTTTATATTACAAGTTCTCACATTAAAAATACAAGTTCAGATTATTATTTTACAAGTTCTCACGTTAAAAATACAAGTTCAGATTTTCAGTTTACAAGTTCTCATATTAAAAATACAAGCTCAGATTTTTAGTTTACAAATTCTCACATTAAAAATACAAGTTCAGATTTTTAGTTTACAAGTTCTCACATTAAAAATACAAGCACAAATATTGTTTTTACAAGTTCTCTTGTGAAAATGGCAAATCCAAATTTTAGTTTACAAGTTCTCACATTGAAAATACAAGTTCAGATTTTTATATTACAAGTTCTCACATTAAAAATACAAGTTCAGATTATTATTTTACAAGTTCTCACGTTAAAAATACAAGTTCAGATTTTTATTTTACAAGTTCTCACATTAAAAATACAAGCACAAATATTGTTTTTACAAGTTCTCTTGTGAAAATGGCAAATCCAAATTTTAGTTTACAAGTTCTCACATTGAAAATACAAGTTCAGATTTTTATATTACAAGTTCTCACATTAAAAATACAAGTTTAGATTATTATTTTACAAGTTCTCACGTTAAAAATACAAGTTCAGATTTTTATTTTACAAGTTCTCAAATTAAAAATACAAGCACAAATGTTGTTTTTACAAGTTCTCATGTGAAAACTGCAAATACAAATTTTAGTTTACAAGTTCTCACATTGAAAATACAAGTGCAGACTTTATTCTACAAGTTCTCTGACCAGGCCCTACAAGTTCTCAAGTTTTGCAACGTAATTACCGCCATAGACATTCAGCATCATTAAATGTGACTATAAATGGTTAAAAAAAATTTCCATTATAAAATTGAGCAGTTGTAACCGGTCTAAAGTTTCTGTGGTAAACGAAGGGAAAAAAACACTAACATGATTGTATTTGAAAATAATTAATTTTAAGGTGATATCAGTAGCTCCTCTTCCTCACACTATCTTTGTGTTGATTATTTTTCTATAACAGAACACCCTTCAAGGTGTTTTCTTCTTCCTTATGTAGTAATGGTGGTTATTATAAAGATGTTCCATTGCAACGTGTAATGATCTCTTAATGTTGCCATTTCACAGCACTGAATGTCACAACACTACAGAGACAGTGAATCATGCCGTGCTGGCTGTGGGTTATGCTGAGGCAGACGGCACCCCCTACTGGATTGTAAAGAACTCCTGGGGAACCGAATGGGGCATTGATGGGTATGTTGGCTGCAATTTGTATAAGCTGACGCATAAGTAGATATACTTAAACATTCTCAAATGTTAAATATTCCATTTTAAATATCACATCTTCCTTTCTTGCAGATACTTCTACATCGAAAGAGGAAAGAACATGTGCGGTCTTGCTGCTTGTGCATCATACCCAATAGTCTGAATTACTCACTGACACTGAAACTGAAAAGGGAAAATCATCAGCTTCACAACATGAATTTTACATGTAATGCTACAATATATAGAGTGGAATAGGTACAGAAACTTGCTTTTCTATTTTCAATGATGATTATGCGAGTGTCAGGAATAAACACACATCTGTTGCATTTAAAAAAATCATTTTATTATTCAGCATAACTGACTAGTGGTTAGTTTTTTGGTTAGTGGTTAATTTTAAATGCTTTATCATTTTATCAATATTATCTTCATCATTTTATTTTTGACACCTGATTTGAATAATAAAAAATCCAGAAAAGTCTTTCTGTTTGCACTCTAATTGTACTTCAGAAACTAACAAAAAGATTATGGAGAGCTGTGTGAAATGACCAAGAAGCCCACAATTCATTCAGCAAGATTCAGGGAGTCAGTTACTAATGATAAAAGTGCAAAAACCAGCATCTGTGATGGCATGGGGCTGCATCAGTGCCCACTGCATGGGTGACCTGCATATATAAATGTATATGTGAAGGTACCATTGATGCGGATCTTATACTGGTATTTTGGAGAGGCGTATGGTGCTGTCTTTTCCCAGGAACTCTATGTCTATTGCAACAGGACAATGCCAGGCCTCTTTCTGCATGAGTTACTACAGTGTGGCTTGACAGTCCTGCCTACAGTTCAAATCTGTCTCCTAGTGAAAATGTATGGAGCATCATGAAGAGATGAAGTGACCACGGACTGTTGAGCAGCTCAAGTCTTGTACACAGCAAGAATGGGCAAAAATTCCACTTGCAAAACTGCAACAATTAGTATCTTCAGTTCCCAAATGATTAAAAAGTATAATTTAATAATAATTTGATGTGAGCCAGTGGTAAACACGCTTCTGTCCCAACTTTTTTGAGTGTGTTTCTACATTTGTTGTAGAAATACAATACAATTTTGGAAATGGGGTTTGTATTTTGCTCAGACACACAGCAAAGTGGATCTGAGGAGAAAAGGTGAACTTGGGGGAAACTCCTGTCAGCTCACAAAAACACACAAAAGAGAAAAGGCACAACACTGAAAATCAGTCATTTTATCTGTTTATTGCTTATGAACATAATAGTGGATCAAATGTCCAAAAATGATTATGAGCATCAAAGCAAACTCATCTTCTTAGAGACAGCAGGTTCAAAGTTCCATTACAGAAGAGTCACACATTTTATTTGTGATTATAAAAGAAATATTTCATGTCAATAAAACATCCAGAGGTGCATTTCAATATATGTCCTGAAATTACAAGTGTTAACTCAAGTAAACATCTGACATGATGTGAAACGTTTATGATTAATAAATCTTTTTCTATGTGTCAAAATGATATATTCATGTAAAAATAAAAACATGGACTACACGTGAAGAATAGTGTGCAGATCACAGAAGTGAAATTCTTTTCTTAACATTTGCAGATTAAAAATTAAAAGAATAAAATTCAAACTAAAAACTAAATACAACCTTAGATAATAATAATCAAGTCCAAACAAATATAATTTTAGACAACAAAGAAAGGCAAGTGAAAAATGTCTAAAATGCATTACAAATAACCTGTAGATTCCCATCAATTTTACTAATAAATCCTGATTCAGAATGCTTCCAGCTTGATGAGACTTTTCCATACTTGAAAAAAAACCCACATACCCATTTATTTTGGATTTCAGGAGACAGAGTCCCACATGTGCACATCAGTCAGCATCCCTACAAATGACTGGGCAGTGCCAAATTTTCCACCACTAGTATCTTTGGTCAGGCTGGTAGATGGACAAAAGTGGTGTGACACATTTGCTAATAATAGATTGAGCCAGTTATTGTTCTCTTTGCACTACCATGCATGCAGAAAAGCCCCACTGGTTTGTCAGAGAGGGAGGCAGGAAAGCTGGGCCCAGATCTTGTGCCGTAAATGCACCAAAATGAATAAAAATGTGAAAAAAGGAATATAATAGGGTTGTTGGCACACAAGCTGCCCTAGCGTGAACCCAAAACGTGGCCTGGCATGTTCTAGTGAATAGGGTGAATAGGTGTCATTTAAGTATCCACCATCTCATGGCCCAGCCTCACCACCACAGTGCTGAAGCTGGATGTCTCCCTTTATTTCTACTATGATGTTTTGGAGGCTGAAGATTTGAAGTGTCAGTGTTTGGGTTATTTCACAGCAGGCAGGTGTCGGGGAGCATCTGATGAGCTTTAGCATCTATAAACTCTCAACCACGGAAAAGAGCGGGACAATATAATGTGCAGAAGTGCATACTCCCGTTACAAATTTCACATCACAAACCTCATGTTTGAAAGAACATTGTGCACCTCTGGGTAATCAAATTCTCCTAAACGTAAAAATGCAGAAAAGAAGAAACAACTGAGTGTCTCTGCTGAAGATTTGATGTACACTATATTGAATGTATACATTATACTCTAATACTGATTTAAAATTTAAACAAAATTTTGAAGTTCTAACATCTAAAGTACGTGTTTTCTTCTTAGACATTACGTGACAATAATTCTTTTGAACAATGTCTTAGACTAGATTTAAGAATACTCCACAAAATGATCTAACCATTTGCAGATTAACGCATCAATCAACCAATCACCATTTTAGCATAAGCGAAGAAACGTAGTGCATAACGACATTAAAGAGTATTCAGAGTTGACATTCTAGCCTGCATCTACTCCTGATTCTAAACACCACCAGTTTTCTGTGAAGTTTCCTTACTTTCGGTGACCACATAGCCATTTCTACTAAACTCTAGGGAGTTCCATTTGAGAACATTCCCGGGCTGAAACTGCCACCCATATGAATAATACGCAATCTGATCAGGAGACAGAACAGAGTCCCACATGTGCACATCAGTCAGCATCCCTACAAACGACTGTGCAGCGTCAAACTTCCCACCGTATGAATCTTGCTCTTGACCCAAAATGATTATTGGAATTCCAGTTAAAGAGCTTCCTGCCTTGACTCCTTTTCGTGAACTCGGGATTCCATTGACCCACAGCTGAGCAAGTCCTGTACTAGCATCCCAGGTACCACACACTGAATTCCAGACATTGGGTTCCTTCGGCAAGCCCCAAAATTTCCCCTCCGTACCTAAGATGTATAATGCATACGCTCCATCGTTTGTCTTGTAAATTAGAAAGCCGTTGTCTGTTGATGGCAGAGAAAGTGAGAAAAGGCTCTGATCTCTAGAAATGTCAGAGAAGAAACGCAGGCACACTGTGACACTGAAGAAGATCTTATTCATCTCAGGACTGAGAACCACATGATGAGTATTGGACTCCACCGGGAAAGTGAACATTTTACCTGAAAGATCTAAACAACAAACACAGTTAGTTTTTTTTCCTTTCTTAAACAGATTTGACTTAAATGATAAATAATAAAAGCATGTAGACAAACCTTGTCTTTCAGCCGTGGTGAGCAGAAACAGTGAGAATAAGACCACGAGTCTCTTCATTTCTCTAATCATGTCTCAATCTGTGTATGGAATGATGTATGGCATTGAGTTTGTTCTGTATTTATATGTAAACTGTTTCCGTGTACTGTTATTGCTTAACCTAAATGTACAATAATATAGCTGGACTTTGAACTGTTATTCACTGCATACGTGACCATGAACTGTTAAAATTGTGCTATGGTATTCCATTTAAGCACATTGTGACTGACAATGTCTCATAATACACCCTGCATCAATACAAGATTTATTGTTTAAATATCAGGCAGTGGTGAAGTGGTTTTATTTTGTAATATAAAAAACAAAAAATAAACTATAACAACATCCCCATAACTGTGTCAGAGAACACTTTATCTTATCTCATTATACTCTTGGTCATGAGCTTGGCCTATCACACGCCAGACATACCCCCTGGTCCATATTTCCAAACAGTTCCAGTTTGGTTTCATCAGTCCACAGAACTCTCTCCCAAAACTCTGTAGTCTTATACAAATTCCTCCTGGCATATTCTAGTAGACTTTTGATTTTCCTCGTGGTAAAGAGTGGAGTGCATCTTGGAGTCCAGCCATGAAGTCCCTGTTTATACACGGCATGTCTTATAGTTGCCACTGAAGCACTTGTACCAGCCTTCATCATGTCAACCTGTAGGTGTCTAGTTCACAAAAACCCATAAAACACTGAAAATCAGTCATTTTATCTGTTTATTGCTTATGAACAGAATAGTGGATTAAATGTCCAAACATGATTATGAACATCAAAGCACACTCATCTTCTTAGAAACAGCAGATTCGAGTTCCATTACAGAAGAATCACACATTTTATTTGTGATTATACAAGAAATTTTTCATGTCAATAAATCATCCAGAGGTGCATTTCAGTATGTGTCCTGAAATTACAAGTATTAACTCAAGTAAACATCTGACATGATGTGAAACATTTATTATAAAAACATGGACTACACGTGTAAAATAGTGTGCAGATCACAGAAGTGAAATTCTTTTCTTAACATTTGCAGATTAAAAATATACAGAATGAAATGCAAACTAAAAACTAAATACAACCTTACATAATAATAATCAAAGCCGAACAAACAGAATTTTTAGACAACAAAGAAAGGCAAGTGTAAAAATGTCTAAAATGTATTGCAAAAAAACCCTGCAGATTCCCATCAATTTTACTAATAAACCTTGATTCGGAATGCTTCCAGCTCCATGAAACTTCCCCATACTTGAAAAAAATATCTCATACCCATGCATTTTGTATTTCAGGAGACAGAACAGAGTCCCACATGTGCACATCAGTCAGCATCCTTACAAATGACTGGGCAGTGCCAAATTTTCCACCACTAGTATCTTGCTCTTGGTCCAAAATTATTTTGAGAGTTCCAGCTAAAGAGCTTCACCCTATGTGCCTTTTTGAGAGCTTGGGTTTACACTGACCCACAGCTAACTCTGGCCTGTGTTAGAATTCCAAGTAGTGGACAATGAATTGGCTTTATCATGGAAGACAAAAGGGATGAAACAGACAATGCATAGCAAGAATAAACCCCATCATGTACACCAGCACAGTGGTGGGGTTAGTGACCAACAACATCATTTGGTTAGGCTAGTAGATGGACAAAAGTGGTGTGACACATTTGCTAATAAGAGACTGAGCCAGTTATTGTTCTCTTTGCACTACCATGCATGCAGAAAAGCCCCACTGGTTTGTCAGAGAGGGAGGGAGGAAAGCTGGGCCCAGATCTTGTGCCCTAAATGCAGCAAAATGAATATAAATGTGAAAAAATGAATATAACAGGGTTGTTGGCACACAAGTCGCGGTAGTCTGAACTAAAAACATGGCCTGGCATGTTCAAGTGAATAGGGTGAATAGGTGTCATTTAAGTATCCACCATCTCATGGTCCAGCCATCTCATGGTCCAGCATCTGATGAGCTTTAGCATATATAAACTCACAACCACAGAAAAGAGCGGGACAATATAGTGTGCAGAAGTGCATACTCCCTTTACAAATTTCACATCACAAACCACATGCTTGAAAGAACATTGTGCACCTCTGGGTAATCAAATTCTGCTAAACTTAAAAATGCAGAAAAGAAGAAACAACTGAGTGTCTCTGCTGAAGATTTGATGTACAGTATATTGAATGTATACATTATACTCTAATACTGATTTAAAGTCTAAACAAAATTGTGTACATTTACAGCATTTAGCAGACACCCTTATCCAGAGTGACTTACATTTATCCCATTTATACAAGTGAGCATTAAGGGCCTTGCTCAGGGGCCCAACAGTGGCAACTTAGCTGTGGTGGGTTTGAACTGACGATCTTCTTATACATTATGTGACTATAATTCTTTTGAACAATGTCTTGGAATAGATTAAAGAAAACTCCACAAAATGATCTAAACATTTTCAGATTAACACATCAATCAACCAATCACCATTTTAGCATAAGCAAAGAAACTTAAAGAGTATTCAGAGTTGACATTCTGTATTACTTCTAGCCTGCATCTACTCCTGATCCTAAACACCACCAGCTTTCTGTGACGTTTCCTTACTTTCAGTGACCACATAGCCATTTCTACTAAACTCTATGGAGTTCCATCTGAGAACATTCCCGGGCTGAAACTGCCCCCCATGTGAATAATACGCAATCTGATCAGGAGACAGAACAGAGTCCCACATGTGCACATCAGTCAGCATTCCTACAAACGACTGTGCAGCATCAAACTTTCCACCGTATGAATCTTGCTCTTGACCCAAAATGATTATTGGAACTCCAGTTAAAGAGCTTCCTGCCTTGATTCCTTTTCGTGAACTCGGGACTCCATTGACCCACAGCTGAGCGAGTCCTGTACTAGCATCCCAGGTAGCACACACTGAATTCCAGACATTGGGTTCATCCGGCAAGCCCCAAAACAACCCCTCAATGTTTAAGATGGTAAATGAATACACTCCCCCTTTTGTCTTGTAAATTAGAAAGCCGTTGTCTGTTGATGGCAGAGAAAGTGAGAAAAGGCTCTGATCTCTGGAAATGTCAGAGAAGAAACGCAGGCACACTGTGACACTGAAGAAGATCTTATTCATCTCAGGACTGAGAATCACGTGATGAGTAACGGACTCCACCGGGAAAGTGAACATTTTACCTGAAAGATCTAAACAACAAACACAGTTAGTTTTTTTCTTTTCTTAAACAGATTTGACTTGAATTATAAATAATAAAAGCATGTAGACAAACCTTGTCTTTCAGCCGTGGTGAGCAGAAACAGTGAGAATAAGACCACGAGTCTCTTCATTTCTCTAATCATGTCTCAATCTGTGTATGGAATGATGTATGGCATTGAGTTGGTTCTGTATTTATATGTAAACTGTTTCCGTGTACGGGTATTGTTTAACCTAAATGTACAATTCTTTGGCTGGACTTTGAACTATTATTTATTGCAGACGTGATCTTGATCTGATATAATTGTGTTATGGTATTCCATTTATCACTGCCATTAATGACTGACAATGTCTCATAACACTTCCTGCACCAAGAACTCTTTATTTTATTTGATTATTAACAGGCTGTTAATGAACATATGTCACGGAGGACATATTATATGACTGTAGAGAACATTAGTAGCACACAAAATTTTCCAGGACACATAACCTAAACATCTTGTAAGTATATTTTCAAGAACAAAATGGCAACATATTTAAAGGTGGAAGAAAGCACATCGAAAAGAGTGTTGGAAAATACTTAACACTTAAGTGTTAAAAAGGATGGGTTAATAGTGACCTAAAGGTGTGAAAATCTGTCTTCCATGCACATATGCATAATTTCAGCACCCATTTTATTAGTGTACTCTAATCTTTGAAATATGAATAACAAGCATGATATATTTCAGTCTAGTTTCCAGAAGCTTCTTAACAGGGACCCAAGAGTGGGTATCGGTCCAGTACCATGCCCTTTTATTCAGTTCTGTGGTGCGCCTAATTGATTATTATTAAATATGTCACACAATGGCAATATCAACAAATACCTAAACATACTTATATTTGTTCTGACAAAAACTCATTGTTATTTCAAAGGCACAGTTTGACTTGGGCATGTTTTCATCCTGGTATTAGTGAATTTAAGTAGTGAGTTCAGTATTTTACTCTAGAAAACATCATAATCTAATGTACAGACAGTTTAAATAAACAAATTCTTGACTTTGCATTTAGATTCCACTTAACACCATGAGCAGTTTGTTAGCAGTAATAGAGATTCTCCTGAGTGTAAAATTATGGTGCAATATGGTGTCCCACAAGGGTCTATTTCAGGCCCCCTTATTATTCTCCCCTCGTATATTTATCTCCATGGATGTAAATTGCAAACATAATTCTGGCTTTCACTTCTAAGTTGATGAGGCACAATTAAACTTCTCAAATTCACCAAATTCAATAAGCAAAATAGAAGACTTGAAAAAACATAAACGGTTAAATGAACAGCAACATCTTTCTTTTAAATTCAGATAAACCAGAATGACTGATATTAAGTCAGTAGTAAGATTGCAGTTCATTTGTCATTTCAAGTCAAGTCATGCAGTTTTATTGTCAATTCATTAATATATAGTACAGTACAGTATACGGTGAAATGATGGTAAATAAAACAACAACACAGACCTACATGGCACTACAGAGAACTAAATAGATTACACAGAACTACATAAAGTGCATGTGTGCAAATGTGTAAAAACAGTGCAGGACAGTACAACAATTATGAAACAGGACAATCGACACAGTAAAGGACAGCGTAGCACTGACCAGTTCACAGTTTTAGTCTGGAATATAGTGCAAAAAGATATTACAATATAAAAATGTAATACTGTAAATGTAAACATATACATACTACAGTAGTTAGGAACAAAATGTGCAGGTGGTCAATGCAGTGTTTAATTTATTGTGTTTTATCAGCAATTTAAGAAAGCAAAAATTGCAAAGGGGTGGAACAGTGTTTGGTTGAGTATAACTGAATGTGTGTATGTGGGTGGGGGGTCCAGTGTGTATGGGTATCAGTCCAGTCCCTGAGTGTTGAGGAGTCTCATGGCTTGGGAGAGGACACTGTTACGCAGTCTAGCCACGAGGGCTTGAATACTTTGGTACACGGCATAAAGGTGAAAAGTTTGTGTAAGAGGTGTGTGTGGAGTGAGTGTGTTGTTATAGAAGAAAGCCATTAACCGCAGCACCTCCTCTCTGTATGCGGACTCATCATTCTTGCTGACGAGATCCATCATTGTTGTGTCATTCGTTAACTTGTTATTGCAATTCAAGCCCCAGTGCTCAGTGTGGTGGTGTTCAGGACAATCTGGACTGACCGATGTCTCCCAGTTAGGAAGTCTAGGATCCAGCTGCAGAGGGAGTTGTACAGGCCCAACAGACTCAGCTTTCCAATCAGGTGCTGAAAACGATTGTGTTGAATGTCATTCAGCCTCAAAACTGGTGATGGCCTACATGCCCTTCCACATATGCTACATGTCTCCGCCGTCCTGGAAGTGGCTGTGAATTCTCTGGGCATGTGTATGCTTTGCCGCTCTGATGGTCCAGGACAGTTTGGCCTTTGCTATTTTAGAGCCACCTTTTTACCTGCTCTGAAGGTGGAGTCTCAGGTCCTCAGCAGTGCACGTACTTCTGCAGTCATCCATGGCCTCTGGTTGGAGCATGTATTAATGGTCTTGGAGTCTATGATGACTTTGATGCACTTGCTGATGTAGCTGGTTACTGATGCCATGTATCCCTTCATGTTGTTGTATTCACCCTGTTCCACTAACACTAACACAAGACAAACCAAAACAAAGCAATATTGCATACCATTCTGAAGGCCCAACGATGTCCTTAGGGTCTCGTCACATGCCTGCTCCAAGGGGAAATCTCAGATGGGAATCCCCACCAAGGGAGGAGGAGCAGAATCCTCACTAGGGGCAGAGCACATCTGCCAGGGTTTTGTCTCAACTCAGGTGGGCATGGTACCTTTATGTGCAAAATAATAACAGTGTGTTTAAAACAACTGAGAAAAAGCTCAATCCTCATAATAGCATTTATTTCCATATACACAAAGGCACTGGGAGCTCTGTACATTCAATTCCAAATGAAAACATGAATTTAGTTGTATAACCTTTATTTCTGATAATTGCTTTACATCTGTGTGGCATGGAGTCAACTAAAATCTGACACCTGTGAACAGATTTTCCAGCCCAAGCTGACTGGACTACATTATACAATTCTGCATTTTTGGCTTTTGCATCAAAAACAGCATTTTTGATGTCACTACAGCAAATTTTCAATCGGATTGAGGTCTGGGGATTGGGCTGGCCACTTCATAACATCAATCTTGTTGGTCTGGAACCAGGATGTTGC
>JAOVVH010163754.1:0-11325 GCA_028566435.1 Scorpiodoras heckelii | reverse complement strand
GTAAAGGGGACTAACAAAGTATGTAGAGAAACAGATGGACTACAGTCTGTAATTGTAGAGCTATAAAGTGCAGCTATTTGGTAAGTGGAACTGAGAAAATGGACAATGAGTGTAGAGAAAAGGAGGTGGTCGTAAGGTTATGCCTGTTTGGTGTATATTAATATTTTCAAGATGCAAACTATGTATCCTTGGATACAAAGTATACCAAGTATCCTTGGTAGTACTTGGTACAATTATTTCTGAGAGTGTAGAATAAATGAATGAATGAATGAATGAACGAGCAATGTAGTTTCATGACTAGAAACTTCAGTAGGTTATTTTGCTGAATACTACAGAAAACATGAAGAAAGTAACCTTTGTAGGTTATCTATTTAAAATATATAGCAGCTAGCAAACCTTGACTACCTAGCTAGGTTAGCATTAACTCATGTTGTGTAGGTATAGATCCAGTTTAAACTTGGTGCCTAAAATGATTAAAATTGTCTTTTTATAAGGAAAACTTAGGATGACAAAGAAATGGTAATGGAAAATGATCAAATGAGCCAGGACAAAAAGTGTTTTTGCTTATGTATTTGAAAATTGGATATGGCTTAAGATCTTAACAATTTCAAAGTAGAAAATTAAGCAAATCAACTGGTGAGATAGAGCAAATAAACCTGTATCTAACTGAATTCAGCTTTCAGGTTTTATAATTTACTGTATTTTTCTCCCCTCTAATTTATGAATATTGTGCTATGTTCTATTGGTCCTTCTATAATATCCTTTTTATTTCCTTACTCCTGGATTCACAGTTTGATTTGTTCCATGTGAGGCAGGTCTGACTGTTTAAAGGTGTAAGAATGGCCAATTAAAGGTTTCACTGTAAATAATCTGAAAAAATAAGATTTGGTGGCATATGTACATCTCAGATTTTTCATAAACAAGATTTACATTAGCTGCATACTTGTATGGATGGCACACATACACTTGTCATGTTTGAATACCTGTCAGTAACATTTTGGTTGCATGTCAAACCCTTAGGCTCATTTATAATCCTCTGAAAATAGACATTCTATGTAGGGAATAGGTTTGTGTAAACTGATAAATGTGTGTGACCCTTAATTTCATTAAGAATCTAGATTTGATTGGGAAAATCAATAAATATTGATTACTTAAACTTGAAATTTACTCTAACTGAGCAGAGTCTATATTTGTCTTATAATTAAGACTAACAGAGTCTCTGAGTCTTTCATCTATGTGCTTAACCTGATTACCCTCTGAGTGAACCTTCATTTAATAAAACATTCATTTACATTATGTAAATTATGTTAGAATCATGAGAGCAGTCAGTCCTTGATTGCAAATATTGGGGTCTTTGGTGGAATATTTGATTAAGGTTTTTCTAAACTAATTGCCATTCTTTACATTTTTATTTTGCCTGTGGTATTTATTGAAATAAATGATACATTTTTTAAATATAATAGAATAATAATTTCTAATACTATAAGAAATCCATAAGGTCTTCATTTAAAGAGTAATGAAACCTGGTCTGGATATTTGTAGCCTAACTTGTGCCTTTGCCTACTTACGCTGTTTAAAGACATTAAATTTAATCGCATATATATGAATATTTACATACAGACATGCATATAAAGCTAAAACAGATGCAGCAATAACTTGTGACCTTCAAAAACAAAAATTATGTTTTTACATGCATATTCAATAAAACTCAATAGGTCTCTCTATATATATGGCACTATATCATTTTTATTTTTCAATATTTTAAATTATTCAGATTTTGAAAAAGGTGCTGTGTAAATGTCACCTAGATTTATTTCTATAAAGTACTGGCATATAAGGCCTTCTATAAAGCATTGGGTATAAATTCTATTAAGCCTTGGGTACTGGCAGAGAAGACCACAACATGAACCCCAAATCACTAACAATGCATTCTGACTGTCTGCAGTGGACATCAAGAAAACTCTGTCCAGAGTTAACCCATTGAAAGCTGCTGATCCCGACAATATACCTGGCCGAGTGTTCAGGGAATGTGCCGATAAGCTTGCATGTCCTAACAGACATTGTCAACATCTCTATGAGCCAAGCATTTGTCTCCGTGCACCTCAAGATACCCACCTTCTTGATCTCCTTTAAATGTTTTTCCATCATTATATTATGTATATCAAAAAAAGACTATTCTTTGTATAAACGATATTTCATTATAACATTTGCCTTATTATTTTTTGAATGTGGGATCTTTTTAATTTTAAGAGTTTCAAATGTCTATTTTTAATTGAAATCTACTTAAACCATTTTCAATTGATGGTTGTTCAATTGATTATGAAGTGGCGTTATCTCAGGGGATGGCTTGGGAATGCCCACACCTGTATAAGTCGTGAGGTGTTATCTTGTGAGTGAAGTTGAACACTGCCCAGCATGCCCATGGCAAGGTGACGTGAATTATCAGAGTTCGAACGAGGCATGATAGTGGGTGCCAGACGAATGGGACATTCCATTTCCAAAGGTGTGCAGGCATTTAACATTCCTCAATCCATAGTGTTGTGTGTGTACTGGGAATATGTCATAGAAGGTATTATCACCCACAGTGAACAGCATATCCAACGGGTGCTTAATAATAGTGACTGACAGCATCTGGCTAGAATTGTCCATGCAAACAGACATTTCTGACTCTCATTTCTGAAATCTCATCCACATTCAATGCAGGATGCCCCACATGCATATCCCTCAGGTCAGTGCAGTATTCTTTAGCTTTCATGGGATATGGGAGCAGAATACTAACCAAAGTTCCTCTGTTAACACCACAACACCGGACACAGTGCCTCACAGGGCTCGTGAGGTTGCTAACTGGTAAGGTTTAGGTGTGGCACAGACCCCATGAAGCCATGGACCCCAGCTGTCATCAAGGCACTATGCAGGCTTGTGGTGGTTCTATATTGGTGTGGATTGTGTTCTCATGGCACGGGTTGGGTCCACTGGTCTGCCTAAACCTAGACAAGTGCCTGCTACGTTTCACTGCTTGGTGACTACTGCTTTTTACATTTCACTGCTTGGTGACCAGTCCAGCCCTTCATGGACTTCATGGAAACCCATAATGAGGGAATATTCCAGCAGAATAATATACTATGCCACTGGGCCCAAGTTGTCTAGAATTGGCTCAAGGAATTCTGGAAATTCTGGAACGTTCTGATGAATGGTATGGCCTGCACGTTCACCCTATACAAGCCCAATCGAACATTTATGTGGGATGTCCATTTGTGGAATTGATGCACTGTGCTGGGCCAGAGAGGGTCCTACACGATACCAGTTCCTGTCCCATGACTTTTGACACATCAGTTATACTTATTTTCAAGAAACTGCTCTGTCATGACACACACAGCAAGCTGAAAAGCAAAACTTAAATATCTGGGGAAAAGGGGAAAGGTGACTAAAAGGACTACCGGTACATGGCACAACAAGAGTATTCATCATAGACACACTAGGGCAACTTTTTTTAAAAATTGACATCGTAAATAATCCAAGACATTACACATTAAAGAACAGCCAAGACGGATACGTTCATATGCTAAACTATAACACAGTAAAAAAAATTAAACTTACTACATGTTGTAGTGAGGCATATGGCATCCTGGGAATCCACTCCATGCTCTACCTCACTCTTCAAAGTGGCCTGCCCCCCAAATATCCAGTGGCAGTTGCTACAGTATCATGTATTTATTCAGTTTACTCCCATTATTCTGTATTCATTAATATTGTGATTGTCATTAAAAGTCAAATTTCACATGTGGCAAACAATTGGGAAAATTTAAGATCCTGTGGCTCCTCCCCTTGCAATATTTGTACATAGTAAATAAAAAAAGATTTTTGGTTGTTGTGATGGTGTACCTAACAAGACTGGCTGAGATTATGTAAAAACATCTTGTTAAGGAAAACATGCACAATGTCTTGTGTTTTCAGCAAATGCAGATTCAAAATTCAAAACTAGATATATTCATGTAAATATACAAACTTCATTTTTGTATTGGTGATAGCACAGATTTATTTATGCTACATTTACATCCACTCAGATGTTTTTTCAGTGTACCAGTCCATCACACTCACATGCAGACACCATTATCCAGAGTTATATTTATCTCATTTTATACAACTGAGCAGTTGAGGGTTAAGGGCTTGCTTAAGGGCTTGCTCAAGGGCCCTCAACGGTGCTCAACAGTGGCAGCTTGGTGTTGCTGGGATTTGCACTCGACCTTCCAATCAGTAGTCCAATGTCTTAACCACTTAGCTGCTACTATCATCAAGAAGTGCTTTGAGTAACTAGTCATGAAACATATTCCCACTGCACTGATGTTATTTCAATACACCTACCATCCAGAGGCCACCATATCTGCTGCTATCCACCTGTCTTTGACTCTCCTGGATCAAAAGGACAATTATGTGAGGATGCCTCAGTTCAGCATTCAACACAATCATCCAACAATAACTAATAGAACTGTGGAGCTTGCTGGGCTTGACCACTTCCCTCTGAAACTGGATCCTGTACTTCCTGACCAGGAGACCCCAGTCAGTCAGGATTGATGTGAGTAAGCGTGCATCCTATGATCTTCTTAGCAATACATATTAATTGTTTTTGGACTGAAAAGAGGAGGAGGGGGACCACATAGTGATAGAAGATGTAAGGATGTTCTCAGTGGTGATTCTGTCAAACTAAACCATTATTGGTTGAGATACATTGAGTCTTCTCCACTGCATCAGACAGCACTACTGCTGTTATAGAAAAATTGACATCTTTTAATCAGATTCAAGAACACAGCAGTGCTATGGTATTATATGGTATGGTATGCATAAGAGCACATTAAAATGCCTTTCAACATGTTAGTTATTGAGTAATAACTTTTGTCGCAATAGTAATACAGCAATATTCAGCATATCTGCACTGCCAAAAAAAGTGTGTTTCTCTTCCCTCTCACAGTCACAGGCTTCCTGGATGATGAAAGCTACTACGAACCAAAGTGTGCACTTTTACAAGTGTAAAACACTCATGACTATTTCATTAGCCATGAGGCCACAATTAATAGGGCAAGTTTGTAAAAAGTGTACTTCAAGGGATTCTTTGAGGGTTCACTAGACAATTACGAGTTCTTAGCCTCTTAAAGAAATCTGCTTGGAATTGGTTTTGCTAGGGAAACACTTATAGGGTTCTACCTTAAATCTGTAAGAGGGACAACTGAATAACTTTTAATGTACGATAGCTGTAAGATGGACAAGTGAAGAACCTTTAGTATACCATAGCTATAAGATGGACAAGTGAAGAATCTTTAGTGTACCATAGCTGTAAGATGGACAAGTGAAGAATCTTTAGTGTACTATAGCTGTAAGATGGACAAGTGAAGAACCTTTAATGTACCATAGCTGTAAGATGGACAAGTGAAGAATCTTTAGTGTACTATAGCTGTAAGATGGACAAGTGAAGAATCTTTAGTGTACTATAGCTGTAAGATGGACAAGTGAAGAACCTTTAATGTACCATAGCTGTAAGATGGACAAGTGAAGAACCTTTAGTGTACCATAGCTGTAAGATGGACAAGTGAAGAACCTTTAATGTACCATAGCTGTAAGATGGACAAGTGAAGAACCTTTAGTGTACCATAGCTGTAAGACGAACAACTGAAGAACTATTTGTGTACCACAGCTGGTACAGTCCATTTTGGCACAAATTAATAAATATTTACCATTTACGTCACCCTGTCTTGCTGGATAATAGCTCACATTAGCTACGTCAGAATGTCAGTAAGCAAGCAGCAAGCTGAAACATGCATTTCTGACATCCTTAGTCAGTTCTACAAACAGTTAAGAATAAAAAAAGAATTAAATATAAAAGTAATAACATGCAATAAAACATCCCAGTGATTCAATAGCCTGTTTACAGTGGTCTGACAATGTTAATGGAGCAGTAGGAAAATTAAATCACCTGTCAGATCTTTTCATGACTGAGTGATTTATTGGTTCTAAACAGAACACAAAACAGCTATAAAATAAATTATTATGAGAAAACATTTTGAATAAATAAGCCAAAGAGTCTGTGGTCCCACAAATCTCACTGTTCAAAAGGGGCCTCAGACAAGAATGTGTGCAAACAGAAAACAGAAAGTCAAATTGCCCACTGTTTTCCAATGAATTAACATTTGTACTGAGTAAACATATAGATTACTTACAGCAAAAAATCATAAGACGAAGTGTGATAAGAAAAACACATTTATTTCAGAAAAAAAGTAGGTCAGAAAAATCCAGTTTATATTCTTATTGCCATCATTAAGCCTTTGTTAAGCCATCATTTTTCACCTGGAAGAAAGTGTTTTATTTTTCCTTAGTCTGTTACAGTAGTGATTAATTACATGGTCATTTGTCATGGCAATACTGGGGATGGGGAAATGTTTTTGTGAAACAAGTAATGGAATTAGTTGTTATACTTCAGGTTGTGTTTGAACATGTTCAGCAGTTTTGCTTTGGGTTAAACTGCTTTCAAATTCAAAAGACCTCAGGCTGTGATATGATGCAGTATTGACTTCTTTCCTTTCTTTAACTGGAGTTAAAGGGGGAAAAAATGTGGTACACTCTATGGGCAAAGTTTTGTAGACACCTGACCTTCACACCATACTGAGGCCTTCCCTAAACAGTTACAATACTTGTATAAGATGTCTTTGTAGGTTGTACCATTAATTTACTTTTCTTTCACTGGAACTAAAAGGCCAAAACCTGTTCTGGCATGACAATGCCCTGGGCACAAAGCAAGACCCATGAGGACATGCTTATATGGTCATACTCATATGGCTGAATGGGCAAAGCCCCATAGCCATGCTCCAAAATTTGGTTAAAAGCCTTTCCAGAAGATTGAAGGTTATTATTACTGCAAAGGAGGATGAAATTTGTGTCAAGTATCCAAAACATTTGGTCATATAGTGTATATTTAAAAAAATCCAGGCCCCTCTGAATCTTGATATAGCCACTGTATGTATGTATATATATATGTATGTATGTAAGCAAGTAAGTAAATAAGTAAGTAAAATTTATTTATAAAGCACTCATAAACAAGTTGCAGTGACCAAAGTGCAGTACTTAGCATACTAAGAGTAAACAAAAAGGAGATAATAAGATCAGATAAAACAAACACAGAGTCTACAAAAAACACAGTATCACAGCAATACACATGGAGATAAAAAAGATCAGCTGAAACAAGCACAGTCTCTGCAAAACATACAGCATCACAGCAGTCCTTCACTCTTCAAAAGCAAGTTTGTACAGGTATGTTTTTAATAGTGCTGTCACACATTTTGATTTGATTTAACGCACATTTTGATTTGCGTTGTATATGCAGGTAGGCATCATAGGGCCATTGAAAATGTTTGATGCCGTTTATCACTGGTCTATTTTAAGAGAAAAGACTGTTGAATGTTGCCTCATTATTCACTTGATTTTATCTGATAAAAGATGATTGATGTCTTTTCAATTATTTTTTTTTTTATTTAAAGGGAACTGCACAGCGTGTAGGGAGCTAGGGAACATGGGTATATCACTTGGCCGGAAGTTCTGTTCTGCTGCTGCTGCATGATTGGCTGATTCGATTTTACCTCAGAGACCCGCCCCCTCAATAGAAGGGAAGGAGTTTGTGTGTTATGTGGATCCGTCGCCTTTGTCGTCTCCGTCGCTCATTAAACTGATGTAACATACAAAAATATAGCAACCCAAAAAGAGCTACAACTTCTTCATTCTCCATTGTTCCTTTCAATCTTTAGTAATGTTCATGATAGCTAACGAGGAAGATTAGAGCACTGTGTATGAGAAGAGACAACCGAAAATACATTACAAAGTTAAAATACATCACCCACAGTTCATAGACTTTTCATCACATTTATTTCAAAAGTGCCTACAGCGTATAAAATTAGTCTGAACAAGGCCATTATATTTAAACAGAGTTGAGGGGTGAAAAAATTATCACTCCAGCCTTATCTTTGAATGGTCATATTCATAAACATCAGTTGGGCACAATTATATCCAAGCCAAGCTTGACTGGTTTTTTCAAAATGATGCAGTCTGAAGAGATCTGACCGTAAATTCCCCAGCTGCAAATGAAAAAACACTTTTGAAAAAGATACAGTTCTTTCACTTTTGAGATAATGAAACCAACCAGACTTCTGTTAATGAAAAAAAGAAAGAAGATGTTTTCTGTTTGTGTTAGAACTTACGTGTGGAAATATTGTTCACTGTTCATTATTCATTCACAGACCCTGTTCCTGATCATCCCCGGCCTTATCCCCAGAACTTCCTTACTGCTACAAAACTAAAGCATAGGCTTTTTGGTGAGCTTTAGTGCTCAAGGACAGGCTTTTTAGCAAGCTGACAACAGAGCCAATTATTTTTAATTTATGTCTCTGTAACTTTAGCATTCCGGAGGCCCTATGTATCCTGTTGTGGATTTTCCCATTATCTATGAGATTTCTAAATTATTATTAGGTTTTTTCTAATCTGATAACTTAGCTTTCCTGATCTGATCATTTTAATTACCTCAATGGCCAACAAATTCTGTGAAGATGACGTCAGAGCTTGCCATGTGGTTGGATGAGATGTAAGCATATCTCTTATATAGGACGGGCTAAGCCTTTCAGTGCTTTAA
The DNA here is from genome assembly GCA_028566435.1 of Scorpiodoras heckelii. Lineage (NCBI taxonomy): Eukaryota > Metazoa > Chordata > Actinopteri > Siluriformes > Doradidae > Scorpiodoras > Scorpiodoras heckelii. Next base: position 2,660 of record JAOVVH010163754.1, on the reverse strand, counting down.
AAACAAATAAAAGCACTTCAGTATTGAAATGGTAGTTAGTGAAGAGAAGTGAGGACTGGTGTAATATGGTCTCTTTTCTTGGTGCTGGTGAGTAACCTACCTGCAGCATTCTGGACTAACTGTAACCGTTGAAATAAACAGTGGTTAATACCAATAAATAAAGAGATGCAGTACTCAATTCTAGAAGAAATAAAAGCATGAACAACTTTCTCCAGGTTGGAAAAAGAAAGAAAAGGCTTAAGCCTAGCAATATTTATAAGCTGGAGGAAACTGCTTGTTAAGACAGAGTTGACCTTTTTATCAAATGTGAGGTCTGAGTCAGAAACAACACCAATATTCCTTACTGAAGGCTTAACACATGAGGACCAGTGACCAAGATTATTGGAAACGCTATCAATGAGATTAGAAGCACCAAAAAGAATAACATCAGACTTGGCTTCATTTAACTGAAGAAAACTGGCACCCATCCACCTTTTAATGTCCTCAAGACAATTGTTGGGTGATATTAAAGAGCCTTTGTCATTGGGTCGGATAGGGAGGTAAAGCTGTATGTCATCAGCATAGCAATGAGAGCTGACATTATGCTTCCTACTGAATGATGTACTGGGGGCATATATAGTGAGAAAAGGACAGGCCCTAGTATGGACTGTTGTGGAACACCACAATTCATGTCAGCAGTTGAGGAGAATAAGTTGCCAGTATTAACTGAACATGTTCTGTGCTTATTATAGAAAATAAACCACCTCAGAGTCATTCCCTGTAACCACACCCATTTTTCTAACTGATCAGTCAGTGTGCTAAGATTGACTGCATCGAATGCAGAGCTGAGATCCAATAATATGAGCTTGGTGCAATTTCCTGAGTCAGCAGAGAGTAAGAGACTATTCATCACCTTAAGGAGGGCAGATTCAGTGCTGTGCATAGCCTTAAAACCAGACAGAAATGTCTCAGAGATACCATCATTACTTTTCCAGTAGTTAGCAAGAAATGGCAATTTGGAAATTGGTCAATAATTAATGATTATTGATGCGTCATGGTTATGCTTTTTAAGCAGCGGTGTAACTACAACATGTTTGAAAGAAGCACGAACTATACCAGCGGTTAGGGAGGTATTGAAATGTTATGTGATGGTATAACATCAATTGGTGATGTTGTCGGCTTTTTGCTTAGCACTCTATCTGTTAATTCAAGCACATAGATAGCCTTGGGTTAACCCTAACCCTAACCCTAACCCTAAGTTGGGGAAGTGGAAAATCCAAACCCACCGAAGTAATACAAGCCCTAATTGTCTCAGTCTTACCAATAAAATGTTTTTTTTTTTTAAATCTTCGCATAGGCCAGGAGAAGGAGAAGGAATATAACCAGACCCAAGTAAGGGTTTAAGCAGAGCATTTATAGTGCTAAAGAAAACTTTAGGTCTTTACAGTTTGTAGCAATAATCCCTGAAATATATTCTTCCCTAGCAGCTTTAACAGTTACCAGATAGTCAATCAAGCAACTTCTGAGGATATCAAGGTTGACATGTAGTATGTCGTTTTTTCCATTTCGGTTCTGCTCTTCTACAAGCCTGTCTGACTGTCTGAGTGGCTGCATTTAACCAGGGCTGAACATTAGGTTTCAAGCATGTACATTTCAAAAGAGCCACAGCATCAAGAGCAGTCAAACAATTAGGATAAAAAGAAGTGACTAGGTCATCAACATTCAGATGAGACCAACCAGTATCTGAAACAGCTTTGGAAACATCACTAGCAGTAGTCGAACTAATGTACCTACATAAGTGATCTAACACCGGAACAGGGACGCGCCTAGTGAAAGTTGAGCTAAACACAACTGGTCTATGATCTGAGAAACCAGCCTCTTCAACATACATATTATTGATATCAAAGCCAGATGAAAACACCAGATCCGGTGTATGTCCTTGCACATGAGTGAGCCCATGGATACAGTATATTGAGTAAAATTTAAGGAATCCAAAAGCTGAATAAAATCATTGGCCTGATGTTTGGCAGGGCAACAAACATGAATATTAAAATCACTCATACATAAAAGTCTGTCTGTATTTTATACATGAATACTGGATTTACATGTCCCAGGTTTGGTTCTGGTTCTCTTCTATTACTGATTAAAATGATGTGATTACAGACTGATATTTTATACTTTTCTGGCTTTAGGTGGGGCTGAAAGATTTCATCCAAAATTCCACTTCAATCGAATGATCTTAGTCTACAAAAATGGCTATTATTAAGGACTATTATTAAATGGCTTTATTATTATTATTATTATTATTATTATTATTATTATTATTATTATTATTATTATAACATAATTTTGGTTCCCTAATTGACATTCTGATTACCATGTACCCAAAAAACAAGACAAAAAGATCACTTTTATTGTGGGAATGATTGTGGAACCAAAATAACCCTCTGTTCAAATATTTTCTTTTGTTCACTTTTGTCCTCATCCTCATTTATGCTTTTTTCTTTAAGCCAGAAATCTTTCATCTAATGCTGAAATAAACAATGGTTAAAAACTTCAATAATGGTTAAAACCTTTAACGCTGAGTCAGTCAGTCAGTCAGTCTCTCTCTCTCTCTCTCTCTCTCTCTCTCTCTCTCTCTCTGTCAGTCTCTCTCTCTCTCTCTCTCACTCTCTCTCTCT
>JAOVVH010163729.1:0-11327 GCA_028566435.1 Scorpiodoras heckelii | reverse complement strand
AACTGCATCGTTCGAACTATGTAAGTTGCTAAGGAAGTTAGCAACTATCCTTTTGGGAAACGCACCCCAGATCTGTCTCGTATTGAAAATGTGTGGATCATTATGAAGAGGAGACAACAGTGACCACGGACTGTTGAGCAATTCAAGTATTGTACAGAGTAAGAATTGGCAAAAATTCCACTTGCAAGACTGTAATAATTAGTATCTTCAATTCCCAAATGATTAAAAAGTATAATTAAAAGAAAAGGTGATGTGATCCAGTGGAAAACATGCCTCTGTCCCAGATTTTTTTTTAATGCATTGTAGGCATCAATTTCTAAATTTGTTTATATTTAGCAAATAGAATAAGTTAATCTTTGAAAACACTGAAAATCTTTTCTCTGTCCTTTTATCTGTTAAAGCTTCAAGTGAATTAACAAATTACAGATTTCAGTTTTTATTGCATTTTTAGAAAGTGCCCTTTTCTGGGAATGGGGGTTTGTACTACATAATACATTTCTAAAACAAATTATTTGTGTGTGTGTGTGTGTGTGTGTGTGTGTGTGTGTGTGTGTGTGTGTGTGTGTGTGTGTGTGCTGTATCAAGGTCACTGAGCCAAACCTCCAGCTCCTGCCTACTGAACTTGACCCTCAGACACCAGCTCTCCTGTTAATTTTATTTTTCAGTGTGATGTTTCTTTCCCAACCTGTTTGTCAGCTGAACCCCTTCCACCTAAATTATTTGGCTGGAGCAGCCCTGGAGACGTTATGCAGGTTAACATTAAGTGAATGTTTTGCTTCTTGCAAAAGTTTGTTTTACTCCTTTACATTTTCATTTGCTGTTCTAATTGACATAATTTGGCCTTGTTTGGTTTTATGGCCATGTTTTTTTTCCAGATGTCTTTTTTGAAGAAAGCTGGTGTTCATTAATACTTTCATTAGAACACTGCTTCAAACACTGCACACACTTGGGAAGGTGTTCGGCCTTGTCACTGCCCATGCATCTCACTATAAATATGAAATATTCCTCGCTGTACTTACAGAACATTTCCTGCTGTCTAGATTGAATAAGTTTCAACTTCTCCTCCCTGTGTGAGTTTCTTTTACTGACAAACTGTGTTAAAAGGAGTTTTAAAGATGGCACCGCAAAGAAAGGTTTAATTAGCATACAGTTAGTATCTCATAATATGAACTATTCAATCAACTTCTATCACTTCTGTATGAGGTTAGTGTAGAATGCTGCAGTATTAATGGTTCTAAAATTAAAAGATTAAAACTAAATCTAAATATATATTGTTAAAATCAAACTTAACGTGACATTGAGATTTATATCACAGTCTCATAAACACCCTGGTTATGAGACCCTGATTTTTAACCTGTTTTGCTTCTCTTCCCTTCCTGAGCAGCTGTACACAACATCCCTGGTCTGTGACAACAAGACCTGTTAGAGCCCTCGGAATATGGACTTTTACATTTTATTTGACTTTTAACCTTTTATTAAACTTTAAATTTTTTTATTGTACATTAAAATTTTTATCATACTTCTACTTTACATTTTTTTTATTTTTAAGTTTTTATTAGACATTTAACTTATTATTAGACTTTTAACTTTTTTATTACACATTACAATTTTTATTATGCTTTATATTTTTATTAGACTTTTAATTTTTTATTACATATTTAAGTTTTTGTTATACATTCAAAATATTTTATACATTTATATTTTTAACCTTGAAAAATATGTAACATTTTTCTATCATGTAACTTCTTATTAAACTTTTTAGTAGACTTTTAACTTCTTTATACATTTAACTTTTTCATTATACTGTTAATCTTTTATTAGTCTTAACCTTTTATTTGTACTGTTGACTTTTTACTTATTCATTGAACCTTTTATTAGACATAACTTTTTAGTAAACTATTTTTTTAATAACCATTTATTAAATTTAATCACAAAATCCTGCAATGTTCCAGCAGTGTGTGGATTTTTTTTATATCCACTGTATTTTGTTTACTTACTTCTGGTGTAAATGATGGTAATCACCTGATCTTTTATATCAGTGAGTAAAGTCACAGTCTAGACCTATGTGTCACACTTCATCAGCTTCCTGATGACATTCATAATCAAGTTGGTCAGTCGAGTGCTTTTGGGAACTTTTTGTAGGTTACATTGTGAGAGATGTCCAGGAAAATACCAGCCAGCACTTCTAGAAGGAAGAAACTGGTATGTCCCAGCAGTACTTAGCTTGGGGTCTGTTTTCTACCTTTATACCACAGCACCACTGCACTGTAGCAGTGTTATGACTGAACATGATTCATGAGTCACAATTTGATATTTGAAAAATATTTTGAACAGAATTTGAGTGAAGAAGAAGCATGACTGACCAGACTACCTTTTTTATTTATGAATCACAAACAATGCAAAACAGTGTGCTCTTTGGCTTTATAAAACTGTCTAATAAATATTAAATAGGCTACATATTAAAATTAATAATTATGATTCTTGAAGAGAATTTAAGATAAAGTGCTATCATGTAACCTTTCAATTATGTTTTCAAAAATGCAAATGGATGAATATTTGGCTTGACCATTTTTAAAAATTTCTCTCTGAAAAACATGTCACAGTTCCTCTACAGACACATGCTCTCTTTCATTTCTGTCTTGGTATCAAGCAGCTTCTATGATGGGTTGTTAAACTAAACTAATGGTCTATTATTATGCCACTGTGATGTTGAAATCTTGAATCTGATTGGTTAAAAAGTGTTGATTAATGTCTGTATGTCAGTAAGGAAAACAATACAATACATAAACCACTTTTCAGACAAAAAACTTGTAATGAAGGCTGCTGGGTTTTGCATGCAAAAAAAGAAGTAAGTGTGACAGTCAAAGTCTCCAGAAGAGCTGAGCTGTGGCAGATTCTGCAAGACACTCAGTAAAACTTACCAGCTAATTACTGTACAGTACGATGCAGAAGTCTTAGACACATGCAAAGACTTGCTATAATACAAAGTTTAGTAAACAGTAATAAACTAAAGGAAGTCAATATCCGGTGTGCAATTTTCTTAAACAATGTTCCCAGGAACAATGTGTGCAGTTTTATAAGGAAATTCATTTTTAAGTTTTACTGAGTGTCTTGAAGAATCTGTCACAGCTCTTCTGGAGACTTTGACTGTCACACTTGCTTCTTCTTTTTTTTGTATGTAAAACCCAGAAGCCTTCATTATGTCTTTTGTCTGAAAAGTGGTCTGTTATGTAATGTGTTACTTTCATTACTGACATTCAAACATTTTGTGTAACATTAAATTTTTTGTTGGAAAGGTAACATTTGGAAATATAAAATATTTTCGTACCAGCTTAATAATGCAGAACTCAAACAAAAAACTATCAATAACAAAAGTTGTACCTAAGTATAAAATGCAGTCTCCACAGTAACAAATACTTGTGGAATAATTGTCACATGGTGACGTTTTCTACTAGATGTTTATTTACTATGTACCATTGTCAGCATTTTGCAACAATCTGAGGTAAAACTTGAAATATCTCTGCCACCGTGATCAGGACAAAGGACAATCCACAACATTAAAGGTATATAAATTGATTAAAAATGTCATTTTTTTTATTACAAAGAAAATTGCTGATGTTGGCAATAAAGCACTCTATTATGACTACTGCAGCTGGCTTGCTGTCATATAGGTTTTTTTTTTCTTCTTGTTCTTGCTCTTGCTCTTGTTGTTGTTGTTGTTCTTCTTCTTCTTCTTCTTCTTCTTCTTCTTCTTCTTCTGTTTACTTCCACCACTTTTTGGTCAAAGTAAAGACTAGGTGTGCACTGTCCTTCATGCTTTTTGGAATTAAATGGAGATTCATTGTGTCTTCCTCTAGATCAAACGTCACAAAACCAGTCATGCCTGCTTTGCATTCTTCTTTATTCTGTTCCATGGTACATCGTGTGTTGCTAGCAGGAATGAGCTCTTGTATAAAGTTTGAAATGGATTGTCATTTCTCAGCACCTCCCATGCATTTAGATGCAAGTCAGTTTGTGGTTTCTGCAGTCAAATCATATGTACATTTGAGGGCAGCTTACATCTCAAATTTTCCATAAATGATCACAGAAGAAGATATTTATCAGACTTGTCAGTGCTTGGTATTGTGCTAAATGTAAATAGCAAAACAAGCAGTAAAATAATGACTCTGTTTCAGTCATCCCCAAAATGAACACTAATAAATATCCACTGGATATGTGGAGCAGAGTGTTGTTGTGTATTGTACATTCTAACACCCAGTTTGGCACGTAGGTACGCCTTATGCATGAATTCTGGCAGTTGATAATAACTCCTCACAGTGTGCTTGCCCTTGTGTAGATAGAGCCTATCACTGCCTGCTCTGTGGGTGTGTTCACATACGGGCAACGTTTCAGTTCTTCAACAAACAAGAAAGACTTCAAATTCAAATCCAGTGTCAAAATAGTGCATTGGCATCCATATTAATTACTGTTTTTTTTAAAAATAGCAAGCTATTCCCAGTGGTCTTAATCATATAATCCATATGGCCTGTAGGCTACTGGCTTGAAACTTCTTATAAATTTCTTTCTGGCTTGAAATTTTTTTTTATAAAAGAAATATAAATTCTTATAAAAGAAGCCAACAACTGTTCACTAATGTTATTCAAAAAGTGTTTATCCTGTGGATGTGTGCTAGTTATACTTGTACTGTATTTGTTTTGTTCCCTCCCACTCCAGAGTTGATTTTTTACTATTTTTTTCTCTGTTCTTATGTGACGCCTATGTCCTTGCTATTTAAAGTAAAAAAAAGAAACTTTTCACTTACACACACACACACACACACATTTTAAAGAGAACAGACAAACATCATTGCATAAAATAAACATTCAAATTCAGATTCAGATTCTTTATTGTTATTGTAACAAGTACAACGAAAAGTAAAAATTATAGACCATTATATCTATTATATCTATATCTAGGGTTCCAGTAAAATTAAATAGTTACTCTGCTTTGCTCTAACAACTGAAAATTAATGAAAAGAGAAAAAAATGCAAATCAGGAATCCTTGAACATATTGTAATGTTTTAAATACTTACTCTTCATGTCCTGTTTCCTCAGTTTATACAGTGGATATAATAAGTCTTCCAACCCTTGTTAAATTGCAGCGGGGTTTTTATGTAAGAAATGAAACCAATATAAATCATGTCAGATTTTTTCCACCTTTAAAGTAATATAGCAACCAACAGTATTCAAGTAAAAAACAAATAGAAATGTTTTTTGGGAGGAAAAAGACAAAAACCTGGTTGTACAAGTGCACACCCTATCGTAATGGGGCATGTGACTGAGTTCAGAATTAGCCACAATATTTTCAAATATAATGTGTTCAATAAAATGATTCTGCTTAACTCCAAATAATGACCAGCTGTTTCTGTAGAATATTTTTGGCCTCTTCTTGTTTTCATTTGACTGATAAAGCCATAGTTCACTGCGTGCGCAGGATCTTACTGTTGATAAGTATCAATCAGGAGACGGGTAGAAATATTTTCCAAAACTTTAGATGTACCATGGAGCACCATGAAGGACATCATCAAAAACTGGAGAAAATGGGGCACCATGGTGACATTACCAAGAACAGGATGTAACTCCAAAAACTGACAAAAGGACAAGATGAAAACTTATCAGGAATCCTGCCAAGAGACCTACAGCAAAATTAAAGGAGCCGAAAGAATATTTGGCAAGTTCTGGTCACTGCATGTAACAATAATCTCCTGTATTCTTCACATGTCTGGGCTTTAGTATGGGGTGGCAAGAGGGAAACCCTTCTAAAAAAAACCACCTAAGACTGCCTAAATTACTCTAACCAATGTGACAAAGTGTGTAATGTCTTGATGACACTAAGGTAAACTTTTTGGGGGTAACTGTAAAAGATATATACATTTGGCAGACACCCTTATCCAGAGCGACTTTCATTTATCTCATTTACACAACTGAGCAGTTGAGGGTTAAGGGCCTTGCTCAGGGGTCCAGCAGTGGCAGCTTGTGACCTTCTGGTCAGTAGGCCAACATCTTAACCACTGAGCTACACAGCCCCTGCATATGTTTAGCATAAAAAAACAAGACAGCTTATCACCCAAACAACACCATATCCACAGTGAATAGAGGTGGATAGAGTAAGCACAAACGGTTCTCAAGTAAAAGTATTGCTACTTTATAATAATAATGAATCAAGCAGGAGTAAAATGATGAGTTTGAGTTAAAAAGTAATCTCATAAAATGACTAGTCAAGTAGTGAGTAACTTAATATGATGATTTATTACATCTGTAATGCATGGCATTTAAATGGATCAGAATATCAGTTAAGTTAAAATGAAAATTTTAAGTTATTGTATAATAAACATGAAATAAAATCTGCACATTCAAATACTAACTCATACTCTGAATTAAAAATAGCATATATTTACTGCCACATGTTTTTTAAGTTCTGGCCCAGCTCATGATGTACAGTTGGGGTCAGAAGTTTACATACACTCATCGTGTACATTAATGGCATGGCATTATTGGGCTTTCAGTTATTTCTTTGAACTGTTCTTTTCATGTGGCAGAATGAGTGTACAACATATATCTTTAATAGAACAAAAGTATTTGGTGCATAAGTTTTTAATTTTGGGTCGGGGGGTGAAATCAACACAGGGTCAATAATATACATTCAGCAAACCTAATATTTGGTTAAATGTCCCTCAGCAAGTTCCACCTTCACCAGCTGCTTTTGGTGGCCATCAACAAGCTTCTGGCAGAATTTTGTTTGGATATTTGAGCACTCTTCTTGTCAGAAATGGTAGAGTACAGTTATGGTAGAGTACAGCTGAATTTGTTGGTTTCCTGGCACAGACATGACTTTTTAGGACAGTTCTCATATCTTCAACAGGGTTGAGGTTAGGACTTTGGGAAGATATTTCCAAAAGTTTAATATTAGCCTGCTTTATCCATTCCACAACCAGCTTTGATGTGTGTTTGGGGTCATTGTCCTGTAGGAACACCCAGCTGTGTCAACGTTTCAACCATCTAGCTGATGGTTCGATGTTATGGTGACGAATTCTGAGGTAGGCTTCCTTCCTCATTATTCCATACACTTTGTGCAAGCTATCAGTTCCAATAGCAGCAAAAGCATGATGCTACCACCACCATGCTTAACAGTTGGTACAGTGTACTTAGGGTTGAAGGCCTCATCTTTACTCCTCAAAACATACCTCTGGTCATTGAGGTCAAACAACTCAATCTTTATCTCACTGGACCATAAAATATTCCTCCAAAAGGCCATGTGGTCATATTTCAACTTTAGAGCAGGGGCTTCTTTCTTGGATGGCAGCCTCTCAGTCCATGATGATGTAAAACTTGCTTGGCTGTAGACAGTTACACTGGTGTTCTAGGGGTTTCTTTTTCATGGCTGGTCTGTGCCTTGGTGATTCTTGAGTTGTACCTGGCCATCCAAACCAATTCAGCTGAGGGTGACAGTTTGGGTCTTCTTTCAGACCTTGGCAAAGTGGTTACACCTCCCAGTAACTTGTACTTACACACAATTATTTGAACTGATGATCTTAGAGTCTCATTTGTTCAGAAATGGCTCTCAAGAGACATTCCAGGCTTGTTTAAATTTATGATTGTCTTTCTCAGATCTGCACTGAGCTCCTTCGACTTTCTCATGGTCAGCCCAGTGAATGCTATCAAACAAATGCTTTTTATGTGGGCACAGAGAAGCTACCAGTTGTAGTCAGTCATGATCACTAACAGAACATTAAGAAGCCTTGTCCTTAAGGAACTTTCAGCACCACCGAATTAATAATCTAAGTGTATGTGTAGTTTGACCCTGTGTTGATTTCAGAAAACATCCCAAAATTTAATTTTGTGCACCAAGGTTTTTTCTTTTTCTTTTTTGTCTGTTAAAGATGTACATTGTACACTCTTTCTGCCCCAGAAAAAGAACAGTTCAAAGACATCACTGAAAGTAGTTTGGAAAGAGAATAGCGTCTGAATGTGAAACCAGGGATGTACTGTTCAATATGATTCCAGAGCTTTTTCATAAGCTATCTTGTGAAAAGGGGTCAGGGATGGGTGTGGCTTATTTAAAATAGAGAGGCAAACATAGTCATATAAATGTGTATCAAAGCAGTCTAGGTCATAGAAGCTGTGCATGTTTGAATAAAGTGTGTTGTCTAATGTAATGAAGTATAAGTACTTTTTTTTATCATAAATGTACTCAAGTAAAATTGAAAATTATTATGCTTTAAAACTACCCCTATAAAGAAATTACTGAAAAAGTACATGTAGCAGAGTAAACATAACACAACCTACCTCTGACAGTGAAGAATGGTGGTGGCAGCATCATGCTATGGGGCTGCTGTTCTTCAGCTGGGACTGGAGCTCAGGTCAAGATAGTGGAAATTATAGACAGCTTCATATACTGTACAAATTTATTTTGGTACAAAACATACAGTCCTCTGTTAAATACTGTAGCTGAAGATGAAAAATTTCAGCTTCCAGGCAATAACAACCCAAAGCACAAATCCAAGTCAACAAAGTATGGCTTCAGAAAAAGAAGTTCAATATTTGGAGTGATCCAGTCAGAGTACAGATCTTAATCATATTAAAAACCTGTGGGATCACAATTTGATAGAGCTGGAGCTTTTTTGCAAGGAAGAGTGGAGTGAAATTGCCTAATTAAGATGCACTAAGTTGGAAGACTCTTACCAAAAATGATTGAGTGCTATATTACAAGCAAAAGGTGCTTTAAAAAGGTATTAGCTAAAGGGTTGTGCACTTGTGCAACCAGGTTATTGTAACTACCTTTTATTGGTCACTATTATCACATTTCAGATAAAAAAAAATCTGACATAATTTATCTAGTTATATTTTTATATCACATAAACTTGCAAGTTTATCAGGAGCATTTAGACTTTATATCAACTGTAAATATATGATTGCACTCAGGTCATATTATTTTTATATCCATCAGCAAAAAGTGATGCATTGATAGAGCCTCAATGACAAGTTTCAAATGTTAAGAATAGTTGAAAATTCCCAGTCTTATATTTGTAACATTTAGTCTTTTGAAAACTTAAAAATGTATAAATTACTTCCCACCTACATAATAAAAGCCACTTGGTGAGGTTTCACAACAGAATTTTCCTGAGAGCAACCCACAAAATGTAGCACCTGGAACTGCAAATGGCATCAAACCTTATTAAAAGCTTATCCGAATAGGGACCAGTCTACAAACTTAAAAAAGCTTGAAATACACTGAAGAACCATAATAACTGGTATACCAGTTAATACGTGGTAGGTCCCTCACGGGATCTAGGAGGGAACGTTGCACAGTCCTCATGCTCTAATGTCTTCATGCTCTAACTGGACGGATGTTGATGGTCTACATTACTTGCTATTTATCTGTTGCACCACAGCTGATATTTTATTGACATCTGCTGTATTGTGGGAAAAACTTCACCAAATACCTCTAGAAGGATTCTGACTTAAAACAACATTGAGTGCAACTTTAATACCTACGTGATAATTGATCAAAAATCCAAACTGTTGTCTTTCTTTTTATCTCTCCTTTCATCCATCTGGCGCTGTAAAGCAGCTGAAGAATGAAGGACTGCTCTCACCTGAATACAGAAATACAGTTCAATCTTAAAACCTCAGAGGTCACAATTAATGCAATTTTACTCACATCATGTAATAATTATCCAGCAGGGACTAATTATAAACTGGTGCTCATGACTCGGCATCAGAAAACTGGTTCCTTAGCAATGCACCACAACAACAGATGCATCATGGATGGAGAACATCCATCATGTCTACACAAAAACAACCTGTGACTGATACAAAGCAAACACAAATCATAACCTTATGTATTATAACTGTTATAATAACCTTTGTTTAGTATTGGTGAGCTCAAATCCTAGAACTGTTGCTTCATGTTTGGTTCAAAAGTGCTTTCCAAATTTCTAAAAGTAAATCTAAAATGAACTGTTTAATAACATAAAAAAGAGCGGCACAGTGGGTAGCGTTCACAGCTCCTCACAGCTCCAAGGTCCCCAGTTTGAGTCTGAGCTCAGGTTACTAGCCGTGTAGAAGTTTCTGTGCATGTTCTACTTGTGTCTGTGCTCCTACTTTCTAAAAACATTAGGTGGAATGGCTAGGCTTAAAATTCCCCCTAGGTGTTTCTATTAATCTATTCAGGGTGTGGACCTGGAAAAAGTCCAGGTGATTTGTATTTCTTATCTTCAACTGTCCAGATTGGCTGAGTTTGTGCCCATGATAGCCTTCAATTTCTGTTCTTGGCTGATAGGACTGGGACCCAATGTGTCCTTCTAGTGTTGTACTCCATTCACCTTAAGGTTTGATGTTTTGTGCATGCTGAGATGCTTTTCTGCTCACCATGGTTGTAAAGAGTGATTATTTGAGTTAATATATCCCTTCTGCCAGCTTGAACCATCCTGGTTATTTTCCTCTGACCTCTGTTATGAACCACTACAGAACTATCGCTCACTCAAATTTTTTTTGTTTTTTGTTTTTTTTTGCATCATTCTGTGTGACTGTTGTTTGTGAAACATCCAACAGTATGTACTGAAAATACACAATCCAGCACATCTGATGCCCACAACCATGCCAGAGTTAAAGTCACAGAGATAATAATGTTTGATGTGAACATTAAGTGAAGCTCTTGACCTGTATCTGCATGATTTTTTTTTGCATTGCACTGCTGCCACGTGATTGGCTGATTAGATCATGGCATTTGAACAAGTCTCTCTGTAATCATGTACAGTACCAGAGTAAGTGTAATGTCCTTAGATTGGGCTTTTCATTGTCAGGAACTGAGATACCAGTTACGATTTACACGGATTAAAAGATAATTTTAGAGACACCTGAGAATGGGGCAGAGACTGAGATGATTCAGCATGGCAATGCATGAAATCCTCAATGTAGTCAAAGCTACGTTGGAGTATGGTAAACCCAAGAACATGTATGTCTCAGAATAGCCCACTCAGATATTCAATTAAGAATATGTGGCAAGGCACGAAGACGACCAGACATGGTTTCTGTTCACCAAACAGTCTACCATCTAAAGTGACAGAGCTTGAGCAATTTTGAACAAAAAATCACCAGATCCAGATGCATAAGGCTGGTATAGATAGATAGATTAGATAGATTTAACTTTATTGTCATTGTTCAGTAAAGGTACAAGGCAATGAAATGCAGTTAGCATCTACGAGAAGTGCAAATTAACAGTTGTAGTGCAAAAAACAAGGACTGTTGGTGAACTTGTAAATAATATAAAGGGTATGATAATTATA
>JAOVVH010163716.1:0-11328 GCA_028566435.1 Scorpiodoras heckelii | reverse complement strand
CGGCAATAAAAATATCATGCTGTGTGGACAACGTTTGTTGATGTCAGATGTCAGACTTTAGAAGATATTGGATTTTGGTTACTTGACTTGTAACACCCTGATTTATAACCAACAAGTTATTAATGTCTATTGATGTCAGACTGTGCCATCATCTGGACATTAAGATTATGACGTTGAGCAGACGTTGGGTTTTGGCCAGCATATCTCAATTAAACGTTGGTTATTTAACATCAATATGATATTGAGGTGAGATGTTTAGAATACGTTGGATTTTGGTTACTTACCACAATGACTTAAGCCATTAAGTTATCAATGTCAAATGTTGTCAGTATTCTATGTCAAATAGCATTGGTGTTAGACGTTGTCTTGACATTGGATTTTGATCATCTGACATCACAACCTATATTCAACCACATATCAATGTCTAATGATGTTGATGGCCTGCAGGGATTCGGCATTTGCAATATTCACTCCCGATAAATTCTGACTAACATGAAGGCAGTTTTCTTACAATCATTCAAACTGTATAAACATGAGTTATTGACCCTGTTTGTAAAGTTTATCAGTTTCCAGTGTTTTTGCTAATGCAAATATTGTAAATGGTGTAATGTCACTGTAAACAGCCTAAATGCATCTGGAGCTGGATGTGACACCTTTCATGCCAATAACACACAGGAAGCACTCATGTGGACAATATGTGATGATCATAGCCTTCAATATCACATTGTGTTATAAATTACATTCTTATTTTCTTGTTCAGATGTTAATAAATGCAACAAAAGACAACTACTGCACTAGTTCACATGAGCATCACTCCTGTGTCATTCCTGCAACAAGGTGGTGAAGAACAAAACATGAATTAAAATAAGAATAAACATGGATTTGATGGACTAGACTATAGCTGGTAATTCTCTGTGTCAAACAATAATTTTTAGTGCTGTCACGCAAAAATTTCTTTGATCGAGTTAATTGCATGATTCATTTTTTTAATCGCATGTTAATCACGGTTTTAACACACATTTTTTTACATTTACATTGTGCATGCAGGTAGGCATCGTAGGAATATTGTAAATGTTGTTGCCATTTATCACTGGTCTATTGTACCAGAAATGACTGTTGAATGTTGCCTCATTATTCACTTGACTTTATTGACAAAATATTAAAGATGATTGATGTCTTCTCATTTTTTTTAAAGGGAACTACACAGTGTGTAGGGAGCAATGAATCATGGGCATATCACCTGGCTGGAAGTTCTGTTGTGCTGCTGCTACATGATTGGCTGATTCGATTTTACCTCAGAGAGCCACCTCCGCAATGGTAGGGAAGGAGTTTTTGTATGTGTTATACGGATCTGTCACCTTTGTCATCTCCGTCGCTCATTAAACTGATATAACATACAAAAATATAGCAACCCAAAAAGAACTACAACTTCTTCATTGGAATGCAGAGTAAAAACGAGTAACGTAACGGTCATGTTTGTGTTCACTGATGGCGCTGCTGGTTTGCGTAATTTAACTAACTGTAATCTGTGTTGAAATTTTTAGTGCCGTTAATTTGACAGCACTAATAATTTTGGTCTGCCTTGTTAAGATGGTGGCTGTAGAACCCAATTACCTTTTCTTCCCCATCTTGAACTTGGGAGAACACTGCTCCAATGCCCCAGGCACTGGCATTGGTATCCACCACAAACTCCTCCTTCCAGGGTTCGTTACAGGTGCTTGAAATCCTTGAAAATGCTTGAATTTTAAAGTTGCATTTTCCAGGTTTGGAAAGTGCTGGAATTTTGGATAAAGTGCTTGAAAATGCTTGAAATTTGAACTATTTCCTTTTACAACAAATCGCTATCTGACTGAATATTTCGCTTGTATTACGTTACAAAAAGAAAGAAAAAACGGCTGTTGGTCGGGAGTGGGCTACCGTTATTCACTTAATAGACCTGAGTTTGCCAGTGGGGTGCTGCATTCTCCTCACTCATTTAATGCGCATGAGAGGTGAGGCTGTGTTGGCAAACCTGCTTACATACTCTTCACATTTAGTTGGCATATACTGTTGTTTAATGTAAAATGAGTTAGTAAATACAGCTTTGTGGCGTGTGTTCAAACCAATGGGCGTCGAAATGTTGCCATTTTTATATCGGTGTTTTGCGTTTTCAATATGTTGGCTAGCCGTAGCTATTAAGCTAGGTATGTTAGCTAATCGTACTGTCATTATAGCAGTTAGCTAGTCGTGCTATAGCTATGTAGCGCTAACTAGCTAATCGTACTGTTACTGTAGCAGTTAGCTATGCTTCGGGACAGAGATGTTTGACTCTGGGGAAATTTGCAATTTAATTCAATTCATGTTGAAGTCAGACAAAAATGGAAATGTTTGTATTTGTTCAAAATTGTACTTCACTAATTAAATGTGCATTAGCGGTGAGGCTGTGTTGGCACACCTGCTTGCTTACTCTTCACATTTATGGCATTTAAAGAACCACACCGACATGCCAGGAGGCTGCCATTTTAATGAGCGCTGGCTGGAAAATGACAAATACAAACAGTGGTTAGGACGAGGACAAGACTCACGAGTCGCCTCTTGCAAAGTCTGCAGAAAGGACGTGCAGCTATTCACAATGGGGGAATCTGCTCTCTTGAGTCACACGAAAGGTAAGTTGTAGTAGGTTAGCAAATTTTTCACGTGAACACTCTTTATATACAGTGCTAGCTAGTGAATTCACAGGCTTAATGAGATGCTCTGTATATAATGCAATTGGGCAATGGTAGATGTGCATGTCAGTTATAGCACGCACATTTATGGAATGTGCAGTGAACATAGCAAACGTTATTTAACAGTAAGAGTAATGTTAGTAACTCCCTGGAACTGATAACTTAAGCAAGCATCAGCCCAATGCACATAGCCAACTTAAGGCTAGCAAAGTATAGGGTATACAGTAGCATACTCGTCACCAGTAGGTTGTCTGTACTGCAATAGACACGTGTGTGTATATATCAAGTGACTTGGCATATGAAAAGTAAATGACTTTAATGCTGCATCTTTATATAAGAAGGATCAACAATATAATTGTAAATAATATCAGTATTAGTAGATACAATAAAGGGATAAACAGTTTCTCTTTAGAAGTATAACAGGTAGGTTCTTGTGCACTGTCAGAGTCTTCTGACTTGAAATTAAATGGCAGTCGCAATGTCATTTGGCTCAGTCTTTGTATGTCATTATTACCATGGACAGATTAAACACTTTAAATTTGATAATTTAGGACTTGTACAATAACACACAAAACAGCACAGCTACATCCATGTCAACAACCAGCAGTGTAGAGAGCGAATGTGCAGTAGAAGCAGCCAGTGGAATAGCAGCCAGAGTGCCCCCTCTACCATCCACAAGGTCTTCTAATCCATATCATACAACCAGCAAGACCACAAGCACCATAAAATCATTTGTTAGCTCTAATCCAAAGCAGAAGTATGCTGGGCAACAAAAGTAGTAACTAGTCACTATTCCTATAAATCAAGCGAGAATGCAGGTGACATTCTCAGAACCATGTTTCCTGACAGTGACATAGCAAAGCAGTTTACTTGTGGGGAGAGAAAAGTGGCGTACCTCACCACATTTGGGATAGCTCCTCATTTCACTTCCCTAATGAAGGCTAAGGCCAAGAAAGAGTCTACATATGTACTTATGTTTGATGAAAGTCTAAATAGGGAAATGAAGAAATGCCAGCTTGACATGCATATGAGATTCTGGAATGATAACCAAGTAAATTCAAGGTACCTGACATCATTTTTCATGGGTCATCACACTGCAGAACAAATGTATGAGAAGGTTAAAAAAGTTTGTTCGGATATAGGGTTCCAGAACTTGATTCAGCTGTCAATGGACGGCCCAAATGTGAATTGGAAGCTCTTCTCACTGGCCCAGCAGAACATTGAAGAACAAACAGGCAAGAAAATGTTAAATGTAGGAAGTTGTGGTTTGCATATACTGCACAACTCCTTTAGAGCAGGGTGTGCATCCACAGACTGGGAGCTAGGAAATGCTCTATCAAGCCTTAAATGGCTTTTCAAGGATGTTCCGGCTCGTAGGGAGGTCTACACAAGAGTCACTGGTTCCACGTCCTTCCCTCTTGACCTCGCGCCCTTGAGATTTTGCCCTCTTTGAAAATGTACATCAGTGCTGCCAAAACCAAAACTATAGCAGAACCATGTACAAAGTCTTTCAGGACAGCTCAGATGATTGTGCAAGATGACCTCTTTCCTGCAAAGCTCAATTTCTTTCTAATGGTGGCTAGGGAAATACCAGACCGACAAACCCATGCTGCCTTTTATGTGCAGTGATCTCACAAATATGCTGAGGAGTCTGATGGAGAAGTTCATCAAGCCCAGTATCATAAAGAATGCAACCTCCCCACTAAAACTCTATCAACTTGACTATGCCAACCCAGTTAACCATATGGATGTCACCAAATTGAGAGTTGGATTTGTTACTGAGCGAGCCCTAGAGGAACACATGAAGAAGAACTCAGAAGCTGAGAAGCTGAGGCTTGAGTTCAGGCAGAACTGCAAGCCGTTTTTACTGAAGATCATTTCCAGGCTTTTTGAAAAGGCACCACTTAAATATCCCCTTGTGAGAAGCCTGTCTGTTCTGGATCCAAGGGTGCTCCTCAAAAGCAAAGAGGTAAGTGCACGAAAACTCACCACTATTCTCCGACTCCTTGTGGAAGCTGGCCGCATAGAAGAAAACTGCTGTGACGACATTCTGAGGCAGTTTGGCAACTTTTATTACCACAGCCTGATGTCTGAGTCAGATTCCTTCAGGAATTTCACCCCAAAAACTGGAAGGTTGGATGAATTTTACCTTGAACATTTATCCAACAAAGCAGAGTTTTGCCATCTGTGGGAGGTAGTAAAACTCCTTCTGGTCCTCTCACATGGTCAAGCCTCTGTTGAGAGAGGGTTTTCAGTTAATAAGGAGGTGATGGTGGAAAACCTTAAAGAGCATTCACTGATTTCTCAGCAGATCATTCATGACCTTGTGAACCATGTTGGAGGGCTGCTCAACATAGTCTACATGAAGGAGCTACTCCTCCCTGCAGCTCTTGCCAGGCAGAAGTATCACGTGTATCTTGATGGCCAAAGACATCTAAAGCAAGAGGAGCAGAAAGCAAAGAAGAGGAAAGGACTAATGGAGGAGATAACTGAGATAAAAGCCAAAAAGAAGAGAATAGAGGAGGATATAATCGTCCTCCTGAAGTCTGCAGACCGTATTGCTGAAAGACCTGAGTCAGAAGGAAAACTGTGCTTCATCTCAAAGTCCAATGGACTTCGAAGAGCTGCAAAAGAAAACAAAAAATGTCTGGAGGCTGTGGAAAAACAGCTAACTGACAAACTGAAGGAGCTGAAAGACACTCCTTAATAGGCCCTGCCCTATATGACATTACTTTGCACTATTTTGTCGTGTTCGTGCAGTTTTTCTGCTTGTTTTTTTCAACTGAATATAAAAATAAAGGCAAATATCAACTTAAGTTGATTTGTTTACATTTGATGAGTTAATATTAAGTGAAATTTTTAGTTTATACGTTATGCATAAAAAACAACTTTTCACCTAACTTGGGTTTTACCAAGAATTCTAAAATTGTTAACGAGGCACTACTGTAAAAAACTTTTATGTTAACTGTTATTATATTAACTATTATGATTTTTTTCTGCTTGGGGGGTACACTACACAGTTATTACATAATGACTAGGGATGGTAATTAAAGGGTATATGGGGTTGCACCATATATTTTTGCACTGTTTAGTGTTATTAATGCTGTTGCATTGTCAACTCAGGTTGTTTTGATTTGAACAATACTGTGGAAAATTGTCATAGAGCTGATTGACATTTTCAGTAAAGAATTTGTTGAAAATGAAGATATAATGTGATATGTGAATTAATAATTTTGAGTATGTGTGTATTTGTATACATATGTAATTTACTACAACTGTAAGGTGCTGGAAAATCTTGAAAATGGGCCTTGAAAGTGCTTGAAAAGTGCTTGAATTTTATCTTGGAAAAGGTGTACGAACCCTGTCCTTTGGCTGACTGAACGGTAACACCAGTGTGCTTCAGAGGCTCTCGTGGATGGTGGTGAATGCATGCTCAGTGGCTTCATCCCAGCAAAACTCTGCACCTTTTGCTGTAAGTCAATGTAGCGGGGCACCTATGTGCACAAAGCCATGCACAAACCAGCAATAATAGGAGTCACGAGGTGTAGGCCATTCCCGCACTTCTAGCAGTTTCTCTGGGTTGGTCTCAACTCCAGCACCACTAACACCATGACCCAGAAAGTCCACTAGGCACTGTAACAGGTTACACTTCCCTGGGTGCAAATGTACATTTGCTGCTCTGGTAGCCTTTAACACTCACATTACACTGAACAATGTGTCTTCAATACTGGGTGCGTGAACTAGCACATCATCCAAGTAAACAATGCAGTGGCTTTTGGAAACATCAGCCAGCACTCGTTCAGTGAGACTCTCAAAAGATGCTGGAGCATTACAGAGTCAAAATGGCATTACACTAAAGTGCCACAACCCAGTCCCTAGCATAAATGTTGTCTCTTCTTTAGCTTCTGATGCTCATACTATTCGCCAGTAATCCCTACATAGGCCTAGTGAGTTGAACTATGTCAAACCAACAGTTTAAAAGATCATATATGTGAGGAATAGGGTAAGAATCTGCTTTGGTCACTGAGTTCAAATGGTGATAGCCATTTCATTAATCCCCTACTCTCATTTTTTTAATCTCTCTTTTTGCAAGTGGAAGCCGATGTGGGCGCAGATGGTTGAGTGTGGCATTGTCGGTGCTGGTATTGTGCTGGACAAGGTCAGTGCACTTACAGTCTTCCTCTGACACTGCGAAAATATCTGTGAACTGGCATGATAATTCCCAAAGCCTCTGTTTTTTTTCCGGAGCAAGCATCCACAGTTCATGAATAAAGTTGCCTTCAGTGGCATTGTCTTTCTGCTCTCACATGGGACCTGGTTGGCGGGCGGGTGGCTTGTGATGGTGATGGTTGAGCTGCTCGTGAGCACTGCCCACAAGCCTGCAGAGATCCACCCACCAATACCAGTGCTACATGTTCATCTCCTCTGGCACCAGTAGTGTCACCCCAAGAGAACAGTGGTGATCTCCAGCCTTCAGCTCCACACCCAGCCCTCCAAGCATCACCAACCACCCAGCACTGTGAGTTCAGCTCCTCCAGGAATAGCGGTTTCACGTTTGGGAGACCGGGGTGACACTTCCAGGGAGCCCCGGGATTCTGCTGTTGTGCCGCCATGGCCCGACTTAGCCAGTAACAATTTTCTTTTGCCGATTAACAATGTCCATGCCCTTATATCTAACATGGCCCCCACAGCAGACAAATAATCCAAGCCAAAAACACACTCACCGATAGGCGCCAACCAGGAGTCATGCATCCACATCATGTCCCCCAAGTTCATGCACAGCCACTTTTTGCCCCACATATCTCACTCGGTACCTCACTGGGCAGCCCCACTGCCATTTCCCGCTGACTCAGGCTCTGACACTGTGCTGCTTGATGCCCTAACTTCCTGTAAAGGCAATACATGATCCATGAGCCCATTGGTTGCTCAGAGCTCGCTGCTTCTGTGGTATCCACTGTAAAACACTATGCCACTCTTGTTGAAGCGAACTCTCCAAGAATGAGCTCAATGTGCTCGGCTTCTCTTAGCAAGATTGGAGCTGAAAGTTGCACTTGTCACATCAATTCCTCTGGTGCGAGTGCATTAATGAAACAGTCCAGGGCTAATTCCTCTCAAATTGCTTCTGGGAATGTGGGATATGCTTGACGGACCATGGTGTTTATCTCAGCCGCTAGCATGCTAATCCACTTGCCACACAGCCAACAGCACAGTGGAAGCCGCTTCTTCACAGTCATAGCGGTGGCCACTTGACCAGGCAAAGCTGCATCTCCGTCTCTGCAGTTGCCTTTTTGCAGAAGAAAGAAAGCCGTTTTAGCTACTTGAGCTTGTAGCCTGACAAGTAACTTCTCAAACAATGCCAGCAATCATTAATCCTAATGACCTCCATTTTTTATGAATTTTAAATAGTCTTTTGGATGACACACTTTCATACTTACGTACAACATGTGTCGGATCCTCTCTGCATATCAAATGAATAGAAATGCACATTTTTTTGTGTTCCGTTCTCTAACACACACTAACTGGAAACCTGTATACCATTGTTATGGTATAATAGACTCATGGTTAAAAATCATTCTATTTATCTTGAGATGCATCTCATTTATTATCATTTTAATGCCAATGATCACTAAAGGGATTAAGCATATGCAATATTCACTCGCTAATTTTTTTTTGTAATTATTCAAAATTAGCTTAAATATTAAGACAAATGGCCATATTCATAGTAGCAGTTTGTGTAAACATGAGTTATTGATCCTGTATGTAATGCAAATCATTTTTGCTAATGCAAATATTGTGAATGGTGCAATGCCACTGTAAACAACCTAAAAGCAGCCAGAGCTGGATGTGAAAAAAATACTGATTCACCTTCCATGTGCAGTGTACTGTATATGAGCAGTATATATATTGTGCACTACTTCTGTGATCACCTTTTGTTTTTCCTTACTTATTTCAGTTTCAAAATTTTCAAATTGGGAAAAAAATCGGGATACTTTTCACGAGATATGATTGATTCATCGCGAAGCAATCTGCAGCTGACACTGAACTGCTAAATGACTGATTTGTGTGGGATTACTCTTTTTCGACAGCTAAAATGCATTCTAGCTGACAGTCAGAATTCAGTGGGCTGAAAATTTAATGAGGCATTAATGTTGTGTTTTGTTTAATATATTATGACACTAAAATACTTGATCTACACTTTTTATCCAAAGTGAACTTATAGGCCAAGTGCTGCTTCCAAGCTTGTTGTATGGAGAACATAATGAATGAAGTATGACAATCCACAAGACTGCACTTAAATTACTTAAATTGCTGTAACACTGGACATATTTGTGAAGAAAGTTAGTTGTTCCATTTGCCTTTTGTTATTAGTCCACCATCCAAGTCCATCTATTGACTTTGCTGCTACTTGACAGTCTGATGCTGGTGAAGGTCAGCTCAAGAATTTATAAAGTCTGAACTCATCTACAATTTTTATGAGGTTTCAAACAGAATGACATTATGTGTTAGCAGAGAGAGAGAGAGAGAGAGAGAGAGAGAGAGAGAGAGAGAGAGAGAGAGAGAGAGAGAGAGAGAGAGAAAGAGAGAGAGAGAAGGGAACAAAAGAATTTTAGATTCTAAAATCGTGTGCTTATACTCAAAGTTGAATGAAAGGATGATGGACACAATAAAGTACAAAAAAAGCCATTTATAAAGATATTAGTATTTTTATTAGAATATCCATCCAGAACAACACCTCCAAAATCTCATTGGTTATAATAATCACTAGTAATAATACTAAATAAGATATACAACACTTTCCAAGAAAATGGTACCTAAGGATGATGTGCCTAATAGAAGACAACAATCCTAATACAACTATTATTTAAAAATGTGCACAGACAAAAAAGGACTAAAAAGGTCATGCCAACAGAAAAAAACAAACACAAAACATCTATTGCATGTACAGTATTTGGATGTAACCACATATAGTTAACCTTGAGTAACCACACAGTATTTGGATGTAACACCCACCACCACCACCACCACCACCCCACCCCTCATTAATTCTTGCTCACAGCATCCTTATGATTTCGTTTTTAAAATTGTGATGCATTTTGTTTTGATTTGTTTTATTTTGGCCAAAATTATTATTAATTTTAATGAACATTATTTTTATTCAGCCATAAAAGAATTATGGTTGGGTGCTGTGGTGGGCGGAAGGCAGAGTTCCTGATTTGACTGCAGTTCATGCTGGGTGCCCCTTCCTCCTCTAATCACAGATAATTGTTGCTGATTGATGGAGGAGCAACACCTGCGGTATAAACGCTCAGCTCTTGCCGGCATGGGAGAGAGGATGCCAGTCTCCCAGACACTGAGCTGTAAGAGAGACTGTTAAAGAGATAACAGATTAAAAAAAAGGTAGTGGCCAAATGGGATTGGTGTGTTCCTTTGGCAGACTAGCTCCACTTTTCAAACATTTCAAAGCAAGGTAAAATGAACGTGCTATCTGTATTAATGTGAGACATTGCTGGCTTGTTGGCTAGTGCAAGCCATATACAATCCCTGGATTAAAAATGAAAGATAAGCTCTGTAGTATAGTTTGTTAGCTAGAATTGCAGGTCTAGTAGATTCCTCCAATAACATGTTTCATCAACCATTAATCGAAGCTTCTATATTTAAATGTGTACTCGTGTGTATGCATGACACACAGGTTTGTCAGTTTACTACTAACTACGCATATCTGTTGTAAAACACATACATGCAGCAGCATATTTGTACAAATTGTAACGAAAAAAGAAGACCTGACATTAAAATGTTTTGTCAGCATCCAAATGTAAGTGTGATAACGGAGGGGTTTTAAAACATAGAAAATATAAATAAGATTATTCTGTTCACTTTATGAAAGGTAAATGAATCACAATTTTCTTATAAATGAGGTGGCTGAGACCCGGGGCGTCAGAAGCATTTTTAATGTGGGGGGACACACCGAAAAATTTTCATGAATTAGATGCCATTTCCTGCATTCTGGTGTATTTTTAACAGGTTGTTAAACACCTAATTTTTAAATTATTATTATTTTTTTTTTCCTCTTAATGTAGTCGTATCCATTTCCAACCCATCGTAATTTCTGCCATGTCACACAACGAGCTGCCAGTCAGGGAGGGCGGGGCTATCACATGCTTCCTATGAAACTCACGACGCCAATCACATGCCTCTTTTCAGGGTGCTGCTGCTGATACAACTTCCGGGAGCCGTGGAACGCGCTCCCGCCCACCTTCTGTATTCATGAGCTCACAGACACCCGTGATTGGACAGTGTCACTCTGATTGACATGGGAGAGAGAATATGCTGCCCCAATCATTTTATACTTGCTGATAAAATACTAAACTCCCAATAAACCTTTCTGATGTGATTATTTCATTCTTGCTGATAATTTATAATGATGATGCTCGTAGCCTAAATTAGGCTACAGAAGTCACTCACTGCAATTTCACATCACACCAGGGAATCAATAAATATCATCAGAGTGGACTTGGCCTCATTCTTGGCATTACAATATGGTACTGTTGAAAACAAATCAATGATAGTTTTTTTATGTCATCATTGAATTTGGATGAAATGATAGCTAACATTAAGCTAGCTG
>JAOVVH010163703.1:0-11330 GCA_028566435.1 Scorpiodoras heckelii | reverse complement strand
AATATAATAATTGAAAGTTATAGCACAAATTAAAATAATGTAAATAGAATATAAAATGTGAATAATAAGAACTATTATATTTTATATATTTATAATGTTATATATTTATATTTGTAAGGTTACAGATCTTTGGTGCATTACATAAAATAAAATTCAAGTAAATTAAATAAGTAAAATATATGAGATAAACTGCTCCACATCTTACTAAGTTTAATACATTGAATATGGAGAAAGCTGAAGGACGACTTTCATCCTAAAACATGATTTAGATCATTGTTTATCATGTGTTCAGAGATAAAATGACAAAAGTCAAACTGTTCTCAAACCATTTGGCTAAAATGGTGTTGTGGTGTTTAGGAATGGGGGCAGGACTGGGCACAAAGCCATCTAAAGCTGGTAAGGTTTTCACTCATCCTTCACGTAACCATAATGATGGAGTATTTTTACATTTCTGTCCTGCACTTGTGCACAGCTAAAGACATAATAACACCAAGAAGCTCATTACTGCTATGGACTTTCCATACTATGGAGATGTGTATTCTCACTGCATGTTCTTCTTCTCTTGCTATCTCATATTTGCCCAAGAACCAAAACTCTGGACCAGTTTGTTGATATTTAAAAACGTTTGTTCCCATTTCCCACGTTGAAGCTTTAATTAACTTTTGAGTCTCAACAGGATCGCTTGTTCTGCTTTTAGTCCACTTTGCTTGCATTCCATTTTCTCTCAGTCTTCAAAAGTCAAGAAAGATCAGAGTACCACCATCTCCAAAGGAAGAACCAGTGATTATAAACGTCTTGGTGCTGTTTCCTCTCAATGACAGTTCCTGAGAGATGATTTGGAGAGCGTTTGGTCCATTTGTCCTGGTGGATAAAAAAAAAGCTGAAGAAGACTAATCTGCTGGAGATCTTTATCTCATCAACTCCTTTGCTGGTAATGTCACAAATCCTGTACAACTTGGTGATCAAATGGCTACATTGCTCAAGATTGTGGATGATAAATTTCATGCATCTCCAAAGGAAGAACCGTAACTACGCATATGGTGGTGGTGGCAGAGCTGGAGTCTATCTGTGGAGTCAATCCATGTAATGGTACGTTAGAGCATGGAACAAACGAACACAGACAGACCCTGGAGCTGTGAGACATCAGGAAGAACCATTGATACTAAAATTTTCAGTGAGATCATCTTGTGTGGATTCATGAAGCAACCCATCTACATAGTCCAGCCTTAAACCCTAAAGCATTATTTGATTTATCTTTCAAAGAGAAACCATAAAGTTCATATGCAGGACCACACAACATGTTTTCTCTATCAGAGATGATTCTCAGTGGGACATTTGGAAACAAAGAATCTAACAAGAACCTCAAAATTGTTAGTGCTCAAGGGTTGTGCATCTCAGATGGAAGACCTTCTTATCCTGAAAGTCTTGGTGAGAAGGTCACAGGTGAACCTGGTATGACCAAAGTCTTGGTTGGGAACATATACAGGCTCCAACCTAAAATCGTAAAGCATTGGAACAGAGGGTTTCCGTGTTGACAAGGATTCCAAATCGAATTTTAAGAAATTAAGAACCCTTAACTACCCAAGGAACCCTTGAGGAAATCTTATTTTTAATGAGTGTTTGATGGAGCGGCTCTACACGGGATCACAATTTGGATGAATTGGTAAAAGTCTTGCACATCTTGTGAAAGGTTTTTGAATAACTCTGCCCTCTTGGGGAAAAACAGGGCTCATCAATCAATAAATCAAGGTGTCAGAAGTCCAGGTTCTCATATGTCCTGTATCTTTATTATCTTCGTCCTTCTGTACTTTGTGCTGAAAGTCATGGTCTTGTGGTTTCATGGATTCCATCAGCATCATTGGGTGGCAGAGTGATACTGAAGCTAACATCTACACTTGGGTTAACTTGTGCTTGTGGGATTGTGGAATGTAATCTTATTTACCTTCCATCACGTATTCAATCGATTATCCACATTTCTGCTCAATTCTATTTCATTTGGATGAACGAAACTCAACTAAGTGCTTTGTTTTACTAAACATTTCTGCTTGTGTTATATATTTCGTTGCACCTTGTTCATTCTTCTACACTAAGTTATTATAGTATGATTAAATATTTGTCCGTATAATCCATGTGAAAATGTAGTTCTGTGCATTTTGGTTCACAATACAAACCATTTCTTATTGGTGGATTTGTATGTTGATGTGTGTTAACGTGTGTGTGTGTGTGTATGCATGTATGTATGTATGTATGTATGTATGTGTGTGTGTAGGTAATGGGGTTGGAGGAGGATTGCCGATTGTACAGAAAGGCACTAGTAAACAGATTCCATTCCTGTTTTTATTTATACAGACCTGAGCTTTAATATGGAATTGCTTGGTGTAATAATTGCACCTTTTATAAGCATAAGTACAAAACATATGTGACACTTTATATATCGCAGCTTGAGAGGGCAAATATAAAAGACTAGTGCGTCCTATATGATCATATGCAATGACCAAGACAACAGTGAAGTCAGTCATTGCGGATATCCGCAGCAACATCGTCACACTTTGTAGTTGCCTTTACAAGGAGCACATAAACTTCGTTAACTTTCATTAGTATTTTTGTTCGTTTAAGTCACATCAGGGTGGCACAGCAAGAAGGTCCTGGGTTTGATCCCCGGGTGGAGTGGTTTGGGTCCTTTCTGTGTGGAGTCTGTATGTCCTCCCCGTGTCTGCGTGGGTTTCCTTTGGGTACTCCGGTTTCCTCCTACAGTCCAAACACATGAATATTAGGTTAATTGGTGTCTCTAAAGTGCCCCTAGTGTGAATGTGTGTGTGTGTGTGTGCCCTACGATGGATTGGTGCCCTGTCTAGGGTTGATCCTGCCTTGCACCCTATGCCGCCGGCTAGGCACCGGCTCTCCCGTGACCCTGGGGAAATAAGTAAGCGGTTAAGATACTGAATGAATGAATGAATGAATAAATCACATCAAAAGCCAGTCATGTTCATATCCGTGAAGTCTGAGTGGACTAGTGGGCTAATATCAGTTATTACAAATGTCTTCGCAAAAACTGTAAAGCTGGCAACTTCACTAATAGATTCCAAATCTAAGCATGTCACATTGTAATATTCCTGTCATTCCAGTCATGTCGGATGATACCATGATTGTAGTTGTTCATCATTAAATCTGGTCAATTGAGCCACTGAATTTCTGTACAAGTTTCCCAGCAAAAAACTTGGACCTGACCATGCATTCAGGTCATTGTTTTCCTAGTCGGAGCTTGTAACTTTCCAGATGAAATGCTTGTAATTTCCCAATAAAACAGTATTTTTACATTGCTAGTGCTGCAGATTGGAACAGTTTTTGACATAAATATCATCTGGCCACATTTAATGTGGAGTTAAAACCAAAACAGTGCCCGAGCTGCTCCAAGAAATAATTAAAGTACCTGCAAGTCTAGACTGATTCTTCTGTATCTGTCAGAATTACAGATTATCTTCAGATTTTTCCATCGAAGCTGTTAAAATATAACGTAACTGATAGGAAATTCTCAGTTAACTCCACCCCTGGGTGTGACATCACTCAGCTGTATGTGAGCATTCAATGTGCACATTATTAACGTATATTAAACATGTGAGTGATGTCACAGGCTGTTAAATAAACATTTTAATTTTAATTGTTAATGCTACCATTTGTTTGTTCTAACCTTACAGAGGTCATGCAGATTCCTTTGCCAGCGTAGTTCAGTATTTAGTATGATGCAGGTGTGATGGTGTGATGATATGTCATAGGAGTGACTTCATGCTGCTGTGGTAAATGTGTTTGTGATGTAAGTGATAACTGTTGTTGTGGTCTTCAGGAATCGGTCCAACCCCGGGAGTACCAAACGGACGCGGTGATCTGAGAAATGGTAACACTTCTGTCTGTGTGTGATATTTATAGATGTATTTAACACATAGGTCAGTGTTTACTCAAGTATTTAATGTATAGGTCAGTGTTTACTCAGCGATTTAACGTATAGGTCAGTGTTTACTCAGCTAGTTAATGTATAGGTCAGTGTTTACTCAGCTATTTAACATATAGGTCAGTGTTTACTCAGCAGTTTAATGTGTAGATCAGTGTTTACTCAGCAAGTTCATGTATAGATCAGTGTTTACTCAGCCAGTTAATGTATAGATCAGTGTTTACTCAGCTATTTAACATATAGATCAGTGTTTACTCAACTATTTAATGTATAGATCAGTGTTTACTCAGCTATTTACCGTATAGGTCAGTGTTTACTCGGCTATTTAACGTATAGATCAGTGTTTACTGAGCTATTTAACATATAAATCAGTGTTTACTCAGCTAGTTAATGTATAGATCAGTGTTTACTCAACTATTTAACTTATAGATCAGTGTTTACTCGGCTATTTAACGTATAGATCAGTGTTTACTTAGCAGTTTAATGTGTATATCAGTGTTTACTCAGCTAGTTAATGTATAGATCAGTGTTTACTCAGCTATTTAACGTATAGATCAATGTTTACTTAGCAGTTTAATGTGTAGATCAGTGTTTACTCAGCTAGTTAATGTATAGATCAGTGTTTACTTGGCTATTTAACGTATAGATCAGTGTTTACTCGGCTATTTAACGTATAGATCAGTGTTTACTTAGCAGTTTAACGTATAGATCAGTGTTTACTCAGCTAGTTAATGTATAGATCAGTGTTTACTCAGCTATTTAACATATAGATCAGTGTTCACTCAGCTAGTTAATGTATAGATCAGTGTTTACTTGGCTATTTAACGTATAGATCAGTGTTTACTCGGCTATTTAACGTATAGATCAGTGTTTACTCGGCTATTTAACGTATAGATCAGTGTTTACTTAGCAGTTTAATGTGTAGATCAGTGTTTACTCAGCTAGTTAATGTATAGATCAGTGTTTACTCAGCTATTTAACATATAGATCAGTGAACACTCAGCTAGTTAACGTATAGATCAGTGTTTACTCAACTATTTAACATATAGATCAGTGTTTACTCAGCTATTTAACTAATAGGTCAGTGTTTACTCAACTATTTAATGTATAGATCAGTGTTTACTTGACAAGCTAATGTGTAGATCAGTGTTTACTCGACAAGCTAATGTATAGATCGGTGTTTACTCGACAAGCTAATGTATAGATAAGTGTTTACTTGACAAGCTAATGTACAGATCAGTGTTTACTTAACAAGCTAATGTATAGATCCGTGTTTACTCGACAAGCTAATGTATAGATCCGTGTTTACTCGACAAGCTAATGTATAGATCCGTGTTTACTTGACAAGCTAATGTACAGATCAGTGTTTACTTAACAAGCTAATGTATAGATAAGTGTTTACTTGACAAGCTAATGTACAGATCAGTGTTTACTTAACAAGCTAATGTATAGATCCGTGTTTACTCGACAAGCTAATGTATAGATCAGTGTTTACTTGACAAGCTAATGTATAGATCCGTGTTTACTCGACAAGCTAATGTATAGATCCGTGTTTACTCGACAAGCTAATGTACAGATAAGTGTTTACTTGACAAGCTAATGTACAGATCAGTGTTTACTTGACAAGCTAATGTATAGATCGGTGTTTACTCGACAAGCTAATGAACAGATCAGTGTTTACTTGACAAGCTAATGTATAGATCAGTGTTTACTCAACTATTTAATGTATAGATCAGTGTTTACTTGACAAGCTAATGTGTAGATCAGTGTTTACTCGACAAGCTAATGTATAGATCGGTGTTTACTCGACAAGCTAATGTATAGATAAGTGTTTACTTGACAAGCTAATGTACAGATCAGTGTTTACTTGACAAGCTAATGTATAGATCCGTGTTTACTCGATAAGCTAATGTATAGATCAGTGAAATTACTCGACAAGCTAATGTATAGATCGGTGTTTACTCGACAAGCTAATGTATAGGTCAGTGGTTACTCGACCAGCTAATGTATAGATCAGTGTTTACTCGACAAGCTAATGTATAGATCAGTGTTTACTCGACAAGCTTATGTATAGATCAGTGTTTGCTCACCAAGCTAATGTATGGATCAGTGAAATTACTCGACAAACCTATGTATAGATCAGTGTTTACTCGACAAGCCTATGTACAGATCAGTGTTTACTCAACAAGCCAATGTATAGATCAATGTTTACTCGACAAGCTAATGTATGGATCAGTGAAATTACTCGACAAGCTAATGTACAGATCAGTGTTTACTCGACACGCTAATGTATAGATCAGTATTTACTTGACAAGCTAATGTATAGATCAGTGTTTACTCAACGAGCTAATGTATAGACCAGTGTTTTGTATGGATCAGTGAAATTACTCAACAAGCTAATGTATAGATCGGTGTTTACTCAACAAGCTAATGTATGGATCAGTGTTTACTCAACAAGCTAATGTATGGATCAGTGAAATTACTTGAGAAGCTAATGTATAGATCAGTGTTTCCTCGACAAGCTAATGTATAGATCAGGGTTTACTCAAGAAGCTAATGTATAGATCAGTGTTTACTCGACAAGCTAATGTATAGATCAGTGTTTACTCGACAAGCTAATGTATAGATCAGTGTTTACTTGACAAGCTAATGTATAGATCAGTGTTTACTCGACAAGCTAATGTATAGATCGGTGTTTACTTGACAAGCTAATGTATAGATCAGTGTTTCCTTGACAAGCTAATGTATAGATTAGTGTTTCCTTGACAAGCTAATGTATAGATCAGTGTTTACTCAACAAGCTAATGTATAGATCAGTGTTTACTCGACAAGCTAATGTAGAGATCAGTGTTTACTCGACAAGCTAATGTATAGATCAGTGTTTACTCAACAAGCTAATGTATAGATCAGTGAAATTACTCGACAAATCTATGTATAGATCGGTGTTTACTCAACAAGCTAATGTATAGATCAGTGAAATTACTTGACAAGCTAATGTATAGATCAGTGTTTACTCGACAAGCTAATGTATAGATCGGTGTTTACTCGACAAGCTAATGTATAGATCAGTGTTTACTCGACAAGCTAATGTATAGATCGGTGTTTACTCGACAAGCTAATGTATAGATCAGTGTTTACAGTGTTTAGTTGGCTGCATTTCTGTGTGATTGGAGTGTAACATAGTTTGCTGATTTTCCTACTCACATGACAGATTTAAGGAAGGACATCACCAAACGTTCACAAAACTAAATCTCAAACGTGAAGGAAGGAGTGAAGGAAGGGAGGATGGAAGAGAGGAATGAATGGAGGAAATACAGACAGAAAGAAAGGAAAACAGCATGTGAACAAGTGGAGAGAAAGAGAGGCATAAAAAGGAAAAATGACAGAACGAAAAATAAAAAATAAAAAGTCAGACAGAGGAAAGGGAGAGAAAAAGTGAGGATAAGAGAAGAAGAAAAAAAAACAATGGTAAGAAATAAAAATATAACAAAAGGGAAAGGACTATTTGCAGAAAGAAAGAAAAAGAATGAAAGAGAAAGAAAGAAAGAAAGAAAGAAAGAAAATAAGAAAGAAAGAAAGAAATGGGAGAAAAAATAGGATTAAAAATATAAAGGAAGAGAAAAAGGGGAGAGGAGGTGAATGTGAGGAAAAAATAAATATTAAAAGCAGCTTTAGATATTTATTTTAAAAAGCATATAATTATTTTTTTTTGAAAAAATATATTTAAATATATTTAATATAAATATATAAAATATTTAATTTAATATTTATTCACAATTAGCATATTTCCCTGTAGGTTACCATCCAGGACCACAGGGAAAATCTCACAGCTTAAATCTCACATCTCTTTTCCTTAGTGCCATTGCTGAGAGGGAAATAGAAAAAAGTGAAAGGAATTAAACAAAAATAATTTGAGAAAGAATGGTTATAGAGTTATAGAAATAGAAATAGAGTTTGATTAATAAAAGGGGTGAAATTAAAGATATAATTGAGAAGATACTTTTAGAGATTTACATATCCTGAGTATCATAAATGATGAGTTAGATGAGTAATCTGGTGTCCCAGTTTATTGTTATTGGATGTGTTTGTGTATTTCTAAAAGCCCATGTGGTGATGTGTGTTAGGGTTCCTTCCTGTGGCAGGAGAACGATGCAGTGGGAAGGGAGTTAAAGGAAATGGTAAACCTGCACATCTGTGTTCACTACAGAGCTATTTTATATTTTACATTGTTGTTTAGTATTTTAGTTTTGTTGTTGCTATATATATATATTCAC
This sequence comes from Scorpiodoras heckelii, assembly GCA_028566435.1. Classification (NCBI taxonomy): domain Eukaryota; kingdom Metazoa; phylum Chordata; class Actinopteri; order Siluriformes; family Doradidae; genus Scorpiodoras; species Scorpiodoras heckelii. The sequence continues at coordinate 3,110 of JAOVVH010163703.1, read as the reverse complement.
TGTGTGCAATCCGAGCACTGGGCGTCACCATTAATTAATAATCTGGTGTGTAGGTTACGGCCCACGGCCAGTCTCTAATGGAGTCTCTAATGGAGTCTCTAATGGAGTTAGACGTGACGGTAATGCAGCTTTTCCATCCATTAAAATCATTCTAATGTCTGGTCAGTTCTGAGTGATACTCGATTACACACTGCACTGAGCAGGGAAGAAAACCAACACTAAAATCCCGTGACAGTCTCGTCACTTTAATATCCTCACACCTTTAAACATGGCGGCAAAGAAAAAATGGCCACTCATCGCTGGAATACAGATTAAAAAGGAAGAAAGGAAGGAAAAGAAAGAATGAACTAACAGAAAAGTGGAGAAAGAAAGAAAATGGAAAGAAGGACAAGTAGGAACAGCAAGAAAGCAAGGAAATGAAGAGAAGAGAGGAAAGATAAAGAAACAAAGCCTGGTGACTGTAATTATAGAACACGAGGAAATAAAGAAATGATAATTTCTCCAGGGGCCAGTCTGGGGTGTTCAGAGGCCAGTCTCAGGCCAGTCTCAGGTGTTCAGAGGCCTGTCTCAGGTGTTCAGAGGCCAGTCTCAGGTGTTCAGAGGCCTGTCTCAGGTGTTCAGAGGCCAGTCTCAGGTGTTCAGAGGCCAGTCTCAGGTGTTCAGAGGTCAGTCTCAGGTGTTCAGAGGCCTGTCTCAGGTGTTCAGAGGCCAGTCTCAGGTGTTCAGAGGCCAGTCTCAGGTGTTCAGAGGTCAGTCTCAGGTGTTCAGAGGCCTGTCTCAGGTGTTCAGAGGCCAGTCTCAGGTGTTCAGAGTCCAGTCTCAGGCCAGTTTCAGGTGTTCAGAGGCTAGTCTCAGGCCAGTCTCAGGTGTTCAGAGGCCAGTCTCAGGTGTTGAGAGGCCAGTCTCAGGTGTTGAGAGGCCAGTCTCAGGTGTTCTGCTTTGTAGCTTACAGCCCAGGATCAGCAGTACTTAATGGTAAAGGTGCATGCGACAAACAATATGTATCAGTTCTCACTCAGAACGTTGACATCACCCAGCTTTATATTAAAATTTTCAATTTTCATTTGCAAAAATGTGAAACAGTCCCCACGTCCTCTGACTTTAATAGGTTAGGAAAAACAGTGTGCTTTGTGACAGGAAGGTTTTGAACTGATTGTTCTCTTCATGGTAGGAGGAGCAGTGTCCCGTGGAAACGGTGCCAAAACGTCTAAACCTGGAGGTAAAACCTCCACTGTAAAGTGTGACTGGCTGTCGGCCGAACGCATGACAACCAATGGTGGAGTTTTTAACGTTCTAAATCTCACATAGCCATCAGGAAACACTAACCTGATCTGCGTCAATGATGGAGGATTTAGAGCTGTAAAAACCCATCTACACCTGCAACTACACATGCACACACCTCTGCAAATATACCTGCACCTTACACCTGCATAAACACCTGCAACCAAATCCAAATCTGCAGCTACATCTACATCTACAGGTACATTTGTGCCTACGCCTACACTGTTCCAACATCTGCACCCACATCTACTGTACTACACTCACATCAACACTGGCTCTCAGACCGGCACATACATCATCATCTACATTTACACAAATCCTAGACCTATACAAACACCTCCACCCTACACCTGAACACTTAAACAGACATATGCACCTACACCTGTAACTACAATTTCACCCACACTTGCATGTACACCTACACCTGCAAATGCACCAACACCTGAAACTACTTCTTCTTCTGTGGATCCACCGCTTCTGCAAATCCTTTTTTTTGTCTTTTTTTTTTTGCTTTTCACATTTGCCCCACAGGCTGTCGAGCTCACTGACGTGTAGCATGTTTGAATGTAGTGTAGACACTGTTGCCCCACAGGCTGGTCTGAGTGAGGTTTATGGAACGGTTTATGATTCGTAGGTGGATAAATTCTCTGGACCATCCTCTGTGGTAACACCTTCTATACCACACCATGCTGTTTTGCTCCACAGGCTCCTGACTGATCACAGCAACAAACAAGGCACGATTTTCCTTTTTAGTTTTATAATATCTGTGTGTTTTACATGCTGTGTGATTGTGTGTGACAGGGTACGGCCTCGCCCCTGGTGTGTATCCTGGAGCAGGCCTGGCGAACGGCTATGGATTTGGTATGTACCTATTTAACTAATAATAAACAGGTTAAAAGACTTTTGTCCTGGTTGATATGGTGAAGTTTTCTGTAAAAAGAAATTTCTTTGACATTTATGAAAGGAGTCTCCAAACTCAGACATTAAAGCTATAAGTGCTGTGGTACAAGAGGAATAAAACACTTTGGGATGTGCTATTATAGAACAATAACACTAATTCTATTTCATGTCAAGCCTCATCACAGCACCCCAGCATTGATTAATTTCCTATAACAGCATGCCTTGTCATACTTTATTCCTTAATTAACTTTATTTATTAACTATATTTAAAACAGCCAATCCAATTTATACACTGATCAGCCATAACATTAAAACCACCTGCCTAATATTGTGTAGATTCCCCTTGTAACTCACTGAGACATGGACACAGGGCCTCTGAAGGTGTGCTGTGGTACCTGGCACCAAGATGTTAACAGCAGATTCTTTAAGTCAAGTAAGTTGTAAGCTGTGGCCTCCATGGATCTGCCTTGTTTGTCCCGAACATCCCATAGATGCTCAGTTGGATTGAGATCTGGGGTATCTGGAGGCCGGGTCAAAACCTTGAACCCTTTGTCATGTTCCCCAAACCATTCCTGAACAATTTTTGCACTGTCAGTGAGCATTGTCCTGCTGAAAGCGGCCACTGCCATTAGGGAGCACTGTTACCATGAAAGCATGCACTTGGTCTGAAACAATGTTTAGGTAGGTGGTACGTGTCAAAATAAGATCCACATGAATGCCAGGACCCTAGGTTTCCCAGCAGAAAGTTGCACAGAGCATCACACTGCCTCCACCAACTTGCCTTCTTCCCATAGTGCATCCTGGCACCATCTCTTCCCCAGGTAAATGACACACACACACACACACACACACACACACACACACACACACACACACACACACACCCGTCCACATGATGTAAAAGAAAACATGATTAATCAGACCAGGCC